>APFE031632613.1:80961-102257 GCA_000404065.3 Pinus taeda | reverse complement strand
ATATATGGTGAGAATGTTTGATACATCAGAACCCCAAAAAATAATAGGTGTTTCTAAAATAACATTAGCGGCTCGCAGGCCTCATACAACTGTGGCACACAGGCCTCAAAAAATATGTAAGTGTTGGACCTAAGAACTAATCATCATGGTGATCATGGTAGTAGGAGAGAGCTCATACAACATGACTCAACAATCAGCGGATCCGATCTGAGAATCCCACCATGTGCCTCTGGTACCGACGGGGCATGTCTCCTATCCGATCATACTCCAAGATATCATGAGTTAACCCCTCAAGGCTCCTTGTGATCTCCTCCTCCTTGTCGCTCCCTTCTTGATAAGGGGTGACAACATCAATAGGGCGGGGGGTGTGCCTGGTTATTGGGGACATCCCGGCTGGCCAAGCTGGTCCAACATCTGCATAAACAAGAGAAATGTTATAAGCACATATATACCCAAAAACAATTAAAAAAATCTCAAAATTAAAAATTTGATTTTTTACCTTCGTCATAGAAGTCCTCTCCATATGGTAAAGGCATGTCTGAATCTCCAAGGAAAGCAGTTCCGCTATATGGCCAGTCCTCCACGACGACCTTCTATCATCATAGCCATGAAAAGAATGCAGGGCAGTATGACATATGCTGACCCCCAGTGATCCTAGGCATCAAATGACTCCAGTGGGCCATCTGCAGATCGCTTGGCATAGGAGGATCTACCTCAGTCAACTGATACTAGAAGAGTGGCACTAATTCTAGGAAGAAGGTCACAAGTACATATCCGAAGCCAAATTGCTTCATATTCCCCGCCTTGGCCTTGGACAACTGGCGCTTAATGTTCATCTTCATTCCCTCTACCCAATTGAAGATCATAGGAGCTATGTAGTCAATAGCATAAAGGAACTGCGACTTTTTAGTCTCATGCTCCACCTGGGACCCTGCCACTCTGTTGATAGTCAAGAAGCACCCTCAGTGTCAAATCCCACACAGTGGAAATCTCTATGTTCCCACTTTTGGATTTCATGGCCTCAGGGCAGTGTTCGGCAAGCACGGAAGATATGCTTGCCCCGATCGGATGTGACCCATACAAGTTCCCTAGCTCACCTTTGCGAGATAGTCTATGGATGAAGTAGATGTCTGAATTTGCCAACTCTAGCTCCTAGTCGCTAATGACAAAAATATCTTGATTAATGTCCCAAAGGCTTATTAGGTATCGAAGAAACTTGAGTTGGGCCCGTATCCCTGGTGTAAGGAAGAATTTGAGGAGCCCACAAGCCCTCAAAGCCTCTAGCCAATTTGGGTAATTCATTGCCTGGGTATCAACGTCTTCATGTTTTGTTCCTTCCAATCCACCATTTTCGGCGATTCTCTCCTGCAAAAGCCATTAATTTGAGTCAATAATCATCCTTGGCACATACTATTCAAGATTAAACGGTCAGTTTTTGAGAGCATAGGGTTTTTCCCTATCCATGATGCTGGTGCGCCTGTTTTAAAAATATTTGCACTGATCGGTGTGGATGGCTTTGCTGATCACCCTCAATTGGCGCGATTCTGTGCCTGGAAATCGCGCCGACCGAGGACGAAAAAGAGTTTCAAAAACCTCCCTAAAAAACCAAAAAAATGGCTAAAAGAATAAATAAATAGCATGAAAATGGAGTTCATGGCTTTGGCTGTTACCTGGAACTGGCGGCTCGTCGATTGACCTCTTGGATCTCCCGCAATCTACTCTAGAACAATTAGGGAAAAAGTGGGTAAAAAGTCTTCACAGAAAAGGTAAAAAGGGAAATGGTAAAAATATATTTACTTTTCCCCTTTTTATTCATTTTTTCATGAAAATATCAGTTTTTGTAAATATTTCGACCTATTTTGCCTCAAGGACTTGATAATACACTTTACCTTACTTGTGCAGCGACAGGTGATGGATGTTCGATGATGACAATGAGTCATGTTTCAACTCTTTTCTCAACTCGTTAAACTTATATGAAAAGATTGTCGAGTATTTTTTCCCTTTTTGACTCATTAAAGAGAATAAAAATGGGGGGTCCTCTTTCAGCTCTTTTCCAACCCTTTAAATGCAAAAAGATGGCCGAGCCCTTGTAATTTCAAACTCATTAATGGATGTGAAACATCGTGTGCCTAGTATAATTTTACCCCTTTTTCGGGCTAGGAAACACTATTTACGAAAAAGGCACTCCTTGAATGAAATGGTCAAGTGGTTTTCTCAAGTATTGTTTTCTACTTTTTCGGGCTCGAGAGACACAAATGTACGAAAAGGGACCATGTGGATTTTTCTTTTATGTTTCTTGTTCAAACTCTCTAAACATGAAAATGATACCGATTTACACCTTTGTCGGACTCGTTAAACTATTAAAAGGGATTGAATTCATCACCATGACAAACATGAGCTTCTCCTTCCTAGGGCTCGTTAAATTCACTAGGTCGGATTCGTTCAAAGGATGAACTTACAGTGCAAGCATATGCTATCCCCTTCAAGCTTGCGTTTAAAAAATAATTGGGGTACTTGCTAAAAATGGTGGGGGGAAATTTGGAAATCTATCAGTTGTGTCGGCATCTTACTCTTGAACATGACACTCTTTGCTTCGTGTTAGGTTGGGACATCCTCCTTTGTATCATTTACCTTCCTAGGTTTTGGGTTGTTAATTTTGCCTTCCATCTGATCTCTACTACATCATCATGACCACCGATCCTATGGATCCAAAAGCTACCAAACTTCTAGTTGTGTCACTGATATGTTCAAGAGTTTTCCTTCTATAGTTACACTTACCTCTGATTCTTTGTATCATCCAAAATCATTTTGCATCCTCTTGTCTCACATCGATGATGTGGGATTCATTATGGCCCTCCTTTGACATGATCGCTTTTCATCGACTTCAACTCATTATCCAGGAAGTTGATCGAGAGACTCCTTTCCAGTACCTTAGAGATTGCATGCCCTAATTGCAAGTTCTTCGCACTCAACAACACGTTCACATCATTGGCTTTTGATCGAGTGATTTCACAAGTGTTCGACTTCAGTTCATGTATTCACGTTCCGTGGATTGTGCTGATAGTACCTTAAGGGCCATTGTCAATATTGGTGATTTCTCTCGTGCTTGTTAATAGTTTACATCATTTACTGGTAATCAAGCGACTTTCTATCATGTTCGACGTCAACACATCTATTCGCATGCTAGGATCTGTACTTTGATCGGATCATGTTGGAGCGCAAGACCCTAGACTCAGATCACAAATGTCTAGGTTAAGTGGTGTGACATGCTTATCATGATATGCATATCTCTTTTAGATGGTTGTTTGTGGCCAAACCATGAGTTATCATATGTGATCCTTCTCATTATTGGATGGCTGCGACCATACCTTGGTTTCGTTATGATCCTCCTTGACGGATGACTGCGTCCACACCTGGATCCATTTACATGATCATTCTCTGGATGGCTGCGTCTATGCCATGATTCATGTATCATTTGACAGATATCTCAATTTACATATATGTATATGTACTTTATTTTAGGTTTTCCGATGGCAGACCGGTTCCCCGCACCGATTTATAAAGCATTTCATCCCTCACTCTAGCTTAGCCTTCACATTTTAGGGGGCATCTATTACATAGCATTTTATCATTGTCACTGTACTCCCCATTCCTTGATCCTAGAGGACCTCTACAGTGAACCTCACATGCTTTGCCTTCATGAAGAAACTCCCTTTGTGTCCCTCTTCATGAGTAGATCATTTCCCTTTTGCACCATTTCCCCTTAAACTTCTATTTTGTCCATTTTACAAGACCGGCGCTAATGGCCTTTGTCTCCCCCGCACCAATGTGCAGAGATTAGCACTACTCCTCACACCGACCGAAGTGACTGAGTTGTGTTTCAGTCGTGCCGATCCTATTATGGAAAGTTTTTTAAATTAGCGCCGAAGCTTCCATATCTAGAAGCTCTGTAACGAAAGTCTGGTAAATGGTTCGGCCGGATGGGGTCGAGGATGACAGTTTGGGATCCTTTCCCCTATAATGATGGAACTACCTCAATGGATAAGTCCTTCTCCCATGAGAAGAGGATCCATATCCCATCCATATTTCCTATATAAACCTCCCTTTTCCCAAGCACAAGCTAGTTTTTTGGATGAGTGTGAGTGTTATAATTGCCAAGTTTTGATGCTATTTTGGTTTGGAGTAGACAAGAAAGCTATTACTAGTTGTAGCTATCTAGTTGTGTGAGGGAGAAGTGTTTCATTTTGGAGTGAAGCGTAAAGGGGAGAGCTTTAAAACTATTGTTGTTTGAAGCCATCGTGGAATGCTAACAGAAGTGTGTGAGAACCTAGTCTTATGAGAGGAATATTGCACGTCAAAACGAATGGTTGTAATCTCTCTTTGACATTAATATATGAAACTATCGATTGATTTCCTACATGTTTTGTAATATTACATATTCATGTCTTAATGTTTCTTGACTTGTTAAGTAGGTTGAATTGTAATTTTTCTATTATTATGTTTGTGTGCTAGTGTGGTTTACCTGTTTCAAGAGCCTGAAGAAGGAAGCGAGAGATTGTTGTAGCAAGCAAGTGAGGACATCATCAAGCAGGATAAGTGATCAAGAGGTAGGCCCTCTTGATTAATTCTAACCTAAGGAAATATTCCATAGAATGTATCTGTTGTGGCTAGACCCATTATCAGGCTAGAGGAATTCGTTTATGTCCGCACTTATAATTTTACTTCACCACACAAGGGATTCCTTTGCATGCTGCCTTGGGAGAAGTAGCCTATGCATGCAAGACTATTTTTCTCGGTCCTAGAGGGAACTAGTCAACTCAGCTGCACATGCAAGCGACTACTCGACTACAGGAGAAAAATATGCATTTCTGACTGTAAGCTGGGTGGACTGCCCAAGGGGATTACGCAATTTTTGGGCAGAGTAGCTAACTACTGCCAATATTTGTGAAAATCCTAGCTAAATAGCTTGTTGATGGAAAAAATTACGCAAATCCTGCTGGGAGGGGTCGCTGGGAGGATTGTGCAATCGTGGAGCCTAACAGGTTGTCTAAGGGAATTGCGCAATTCCTAGAGGGAAGGCTTGTTGCCCTCCAAAAATGCACAAATTTCATTGGGAAGTTTCTCAAACTGCAACTGGACCAAGTCTAGGTGGGCAACCTATGAAGGTAAAAGATCAAACTGTGATCGACAAGATGCCTTTGAATAAGAAAGACACTGAAGCTTGAGGACTTGACGAAGCAAGGCAAGCTAATGTGAAGGTCGGTAGGGAGGCTCCAAAACAGGGTAAGGAAAAATTTTGGAGGGTGGTTGTAGCCACTACAACAGCCTCCCATATCCATCATTCATATGGCTCACATAAGCCAAAACCCACCAATCCACTTGGCACACTTTCTCATATTCATTTTTATTTTTTATTTTTTAATAACTTAAATTAATTTATTTTAAATTAAAGTAATTTGTAATTTTAATTAATTTGTCTATAATGAATTAATTTATTAATTGTAATTAATTTTTATTTAATCTTAATTATTTATAATTTATTAATTATTTAAAAATTAAAATTTTCTAATTTTGACCGAGGCATGAATTTTTTAGAATTCTGGCAGTTTTGACAACTTGGCTTTGGAGAGACATATCTGGCTATTTTCTTGACCAAATGAGGCCCAAGATGGATCGTTAGAAAGTTAAGACTGAGAAGAATAGTATGGGAATGTTAGGTTTAGTAGATTTAATCATTTTATGAACTCAAAAAATTAGCAGAATATAAAGTGATGAATTAGCAACAAAAAATGGTTTTTCCTAATTTGATTTAGGCAAATTTCATTGGCATGGGAAAACTTCCATCACTAATTCATTTCCCAACAATATGCAAAGTCTAATCAAATCCATTTGAAGCAATCATAGCATGGAAATTTCTTTGGATTTTATTTATTTTGATTTAGTAATTTCATGAGAATTTATTTTTTGATTTATATTATACAATTTAATTTTGGTTTTGATTGGTTTGTAGTAGGAGATTGGTTGGAGAAGTTGAAACTGAGGCACTTTGGAGCAATGGAAAGAGACCAACAAAGAGAAGAATGGAGAATTTACAACTCTAATTGAGGATCTAGAAAAATACTCTCAAGATTTCTCCATTTTTGGAGATTCTTGTAAATGAATAAATATCAGTTTTGAAAATGAGGAAAAGGTTCCTCTTCTGTGCAACTAGAGGCTTTGAAAGCACTTTTGTATAAGGGATTATAGTTGTAGGTGAGGGGAAAACTTCAAAGCTTAGGTATTTGGGGAAATTTATGTGATTTTTCTTGTTTTGAATTTGCACTCGTTAGGGGAATTTTGAGGTCTAAAATGGGTATCCAAGGGATATTATAATATAATAGTGGAAATAATAAAATAATAGTAGATTACATCACCAAATTTTAAATGGAAAAAAGAAAATACTATTTTTTTCAACTCGTATTTTCAACTTACCCCCTATGGGTTTACTCAAACTTTGAGCGAAAACACTTGTTGGATGCAAAATTAGATTCATAATCTGAGTACCCATGTTGCATACTTTCTATGGACCCTACTACACGAAAAATGAGAAATACATGAAAAACGTGATTGCACTTACGGTTTTTCATGTATTTCTCATTTTTTGTGTAGCAGGGTCCATTGAAAGTATGCAACATGGGTACTCCTTGGATGATGAATTAAATTTGCATCCAATGAGTAATTTCACTCGAAATTTGAGTAAAACCTTAGGGAGATAAGTTGAAAATACGAGTTGAAAAAATAGTTTTATTATTTTATTATTTTTAATCTTTTAACCTTTTTACTCCAAAAATGGGGAATCATCCCCCATGGTTGACATCACCATCTTGAATCATATTGGTTCTTATAAAGTTTATTTTAGTTGTACATTTTTCTTAGGAGGCCCATTTTAGACCTCAAAATTCTCCTAATCTTTGTAGTGTACTATAAGTTGAATTATGGAGATAAAGAGAATTTTGAGCTTTGAAAGAGAAGATTGTTTTGCACTACTGTAAACAACTTGTCCAAGGAGTTGAAGTTGTTCAAGGAATGCAATTTTTTGTAACTAGATTTTGGTATGACCTTAATTAATTTCATTTCATGTGCAGTATTGTATAGGATGTAAATTAATCACTTTGTTACCAACATTTCTACAATTGATTTTAATTCCTATTCTAAATAGTGTATCACATTCTCATATTGAGCATTTTTGTCGTATCGATTGTTTTATGCTATTGAAGTTGTGTAGGAGTTATCTCTGAGGAACATAATATAATTATAATTAACATGAATTCATTGAAATATGAATATACTGAGAAGTAACTATTTCTTGTTTAAATACATTCCCATTTTTTCTCCTCTTTCATTATATGAATGAACTATTCCTTAATTAATTAAAAACATATAATGAATTGAGTTGTTTTATTGCATTCAGACATGTATTTCTAATTTTCTTTGATAACTATTTATTTAAGTAAATTTGATTTCCATAAAGCAATCTAATAAATTGCAAATGAAAACTAATTTGCATATTGCAATTTAATCATCATACAAACAATCCTCTTCCCCTGGGTAGTTAGTTCATTTCTCTTGAATTGAGACAAGGCTACCCTTTTCCAATTCGAGATAGGATTATCTTCTTTGCCTGCATCTTAGAATAATTATACATATAGATTTAATCACTGCATTTCTAGAATCCCCCTTACACAAGGGAAAACTTTAGTGTGACTTGGCTGAGCCCTCAAGTCAGCTTAAGGATTTGTTTGCTTTCATGTGCACAACAAGAGAGTAGATCTGATTTCTCTCTTTCTATTGGTAAATAGTAGACAAAATAAACCATTAGAGAGAGAGAAGGGGTAAGTAGACCCAACTGAACCAGTTGGAGCCATTATACAAACGAATAAGAGTGTGATTTAGGACTCTGACTATGTGGCCTTCCCTAATGTTGATGGGGTCATTTTTGGCCATCAACATTTTTGTGGCTAGGAGGGCCTGCATTAAATTGTTTCTTTAAAGATTTTGTGTTATAAAGTTTTATCCTATTTCAATGGATCCTTTTAAGCGATCGAGTTGCTGTATTCGACTTCCACCTGCTTCAAGTCCAATTCAGGTAGTAAAACTCTTGGAAAATATGAATTTCAAAGGTAAGAATAATGTCTTTGCTTATTAACATGTTCTTCAATTTATTTTAAATTGTAATAATTTGGATATTGATGAAGGTGGCATGTGTAGCATGTTTACTCTCACTTTGATAGGAATGGTGAAAAACTAGTGTAAACTCTACCATTTTCCTCCACTCGCACTTGGGATGAGTTTGTAAAAGAATTCCAACATGCTTTTCAAGATTACGACTACAAAAAGGTATGTGGCCAACTTCAAGCACTCCGTAAATTTGAAGGTGAGTCTTTAGATGAATTTCTCATTACATTCAAATCAGTTTGTTTTCAATTTCAATCTGAAGATTTGCCTCATGAGTTTCAATTAACATGATGGTTTAGAAAACTAGTTTTCTTTCCTTGCATTCCTAATCCATATGATACAATTTCAAGTGTTGATTCTTTTTCCGCTTCTATTAACATGATTGAAAATTCCAATATAGAAGTGCAAGATAATCATGATGAAGTTGCCTCGGCCATGTATGATAAATTCGTTCATTTAGTGCACACTTCCTACAACATTAATAATGACTTTTATGTGCTCCCACATGTTAATGAATATCAATCACAAAGCTAGGAAGAATTTGATAATCAACTGCAAGAAGATAACCATAGAAACCAAATTGAAGAAATAAATGCCTTAAAATCTGAAAATTAGCATGAAATGAAATCATAAAATCAACAAAGAAATTAGCAAGCACAAGAGAAAATTGAAAATTACAACAATGCAAAATTTGATACAAAAATTTCTAAATTGTATCATGATTAAATACAAAATTCAAGGCATCCAAATAGTAGTCTTCAAGCAAGTTTAATTAGCCAAGCGAATGATCAAGAATTTGAAATTTGCAATGGAGAAAATGCACAAGAGTCTACAAATAGGTATATTTTCAGGGTCAATGCTTCTAACTCTCATTTATCTCTTTATCCTGATGTTTTTGTTGATAACAATTCATCTTCTATTTGCATTAATGTTATTACATAAAACAAAGAGTATGATATAAATGAATTTCTAATTAGTTCTTGTCAAGATAAAGAGACATTCAACAATCATTCTTTCGATATTGATGAAAATGTGCTCACTACTCTTTTTTTTGCATCATATGGGAATGAAGATAATTCTAGTGAATGTCGTGAAGTCATTTTTTATGATTGTTGTGACATTAAAGTCGTTGATTTGTCTTACTCTTCATTAAATCCTCATGTTCTAATTCAAACCATATTTGAATTTGAAGAAAACTTCAATTCAAAAATTGTTCCAATAAAGTCTCATTTAACTAAATATTTAGTCTCTTGTTAATTATGATGCCCATATTTATAAATTTTGTTGATATTTTAGCTTTCTTAATGATGATTTCTTAGTTGTTGCAACTGTGGCATGTCCTTCCATTGAGTTGTTGGTTTTTATATTTTTCACCTCAATTGCGTCATACGGGTTGCTGGCTCTATGGAGACTCTCCAATTTGGCACTTTTATATTTGTCTTACATATTCTGATAAATTTGCAACCAATCATTGATTCTTATCCCCAATTAAAGGCTACTCTAGAGACTTAAAATTAATTCTCCTAGGTTTTTTTGTATACATTCTTTTCAGTTTCCCAACCTATCATTGAGTACCTTTTTATCACAAAATTTAACATCCTTTTGATCCCTTGCATATTCATTATGTTTTGAACCTTCAGGCTTGCAAATATCTTGAGAATTCAACATTGATTCCACTCCATAGGGGAAGAGAACTTTGAAGCTCTATGAGTTGGGTTTATCCTATCCTACTCTTATTCAAAACATAAATCTCAAAGAGAAAAGATAGAACGTCTTGCTTTCTATCGATCAAAGTCGTGGAGCTAACTTTGAACTCAGTGGAATAGATAGATTCAAGGTCCAATTCAAGCCAAGAAAGAGGCTATCATAATAGAACTAATCAGTAGGACTAAAAGAAAGAGGAGAGTCAGATATTGAAATCAGTCAAACTGCCTCCTTTCCCATCCTTGTTGAAGACTTGTGCTTGAGATCGAGGGAAGGAAATGAAGCGAAAGATGAGATTCTTTCTCATTGCCTTGTCTTTGGCTAGGAGAATCTTGTGTTTTCATATACACATGTTTAAAGAATTGTTAATTTCATCTCACCATGTCATGATCATTGTTTCATATCTTGAAGGAATTAAGAAATTTGGAGTTGTATAAAACCGTTTTTGTTTTACATTCCAATCAAGATAGATTATCTTTAAAATAACAACCATACACTTTGTGAAGAAAGAAGCACCCCAACCACGAGGTATAATATGATAGGAAAATCTTAATCTTAAGCCAAGGGTAGCTTCTAAAAATTAAAATATCCAAAGTGTTCCAATACACAAGAAATACCATTGAGTAGCACATATTTGTAAGGTATAATTTCAAACCTTAAAAATAAGGATGGAAATCTAGGAAAATTAATCCATATGGGACTTCCCTCATCAAAGCTTTTGATAGCTTCTACTATCTCTGCAAATGTGAAGTGTCAAACCAGATTTGAAGCCCTAGAAGAAGCATGAATCCCAGCACATACCTTGCTTCCCTGCTTCCTATATTTTTAGAATGTCCTCCATGTAGTGGAAGAGGCAACCAAGTTATAGTATAGAGTTGTATATGAGATCTACTGCAACAAAAGAAAAAGTAGATCACCGTTAACAGTCCAATAGCAACGAAAACTCCTACAACTAACCCAACTATTGGACCAAGGGAGACAAAGGGTAAATGCAAATTTACTTTCTTCTACACAATATCTAGAAAGCTATGCCTAGCAAGCAACACTATAGAGCATGACATGTTTTCTAATTCCACAGTTGCTACTAAATCTCTCTTAGTGTTGGAGTTCTTTTCTCAATAGCCTTGTTTTTACTACTCTTGAAGTGATGAAAGCCACCACTCCATATATTTTTTATTTCTACACAAAGAAGAAAAATGACCAACTTCATATCAGCTGCCAAAATATAAATTAGTTCCTTTTAAGACACTTGGAAATACAATGAAAACTTAGTAGATTAAACAATCTTTAATAGGTCAAGAAGCCACAACTAAAAAACATACTCATTGAGTATGAAATCAAATTTAACATAAAATGGTTAACGACATCCATATAAAACCCTTATTAATATGGAACTAGGATTTGTACAAAAGCTAGGTTCATTATAGTACAATGTTAAGATTCTTCAGGTTGGCAAGAAGAGTACCTAAAGAAAATATAACGTAGAACAACATATTCTCAAGAGAAAAAATATTAATGCATGAATGACACAAAATATGTCAATTTAGTTTTGAATTGTCATCACCTAGTAATGGAAACAAGGAGATAGAAAGATATAAAGTTGATGATAAAGTGCATGTGATGTTGTGATGTATTTTATGTCAGGAAGGATGAATATTTGAATAAATTTTCGGGCCATTATTTTAAAACCGAGGTGAGGTGTGGTCTTTGGATGTAAAAAAATACCATTTTCATTGTGGTGATTATGGACCACACTTGCTTGATTTTCAACATAAAATGGTTTGGATGTTGCTGAATGGTCACTACATTATTTTCAACTGCTTGACATGGCTTACATTTACTTAAGTAGAAGTTGTTGGATTAAAACAAGAACAACCAAGGAGATAGGTGGTAAAGAGCAATGTGATCTTTTGAATAGTTTCAAGGATCATGAAGGAAATAATACAAAGTTGAGTCAACATTCAAAAGAGAAACACATGCATTTTTCTCAAGAAAGGATCTAGTTTATGATATTCTTGGGTTTAATTTCCACATTCGAGATATGTGCATTTTTATTCAATGGCAGATCTTAATTCACATAGAAATTCAAATTTTATGTACATAATTGTTATAGTCCTTTATAGACACATGTTTCAAACTATAAAAAAATTGCTTTGTACTGATCAAGGTTGTCTATCGCAGGAGGTAAAAATTCACAATCTATTTCTTTATATACGATACATTCATGTTGGCATAATCAAACAAGGTCTTTAACTTCAACATAAGCCCCATGATTTAAAAAGCTTAAAAAAGCAGCTATGTAGTAAAAATTCATTGTAGCATGATCATTGCCATTTATTGATATTTATGTCTTTCAACAGTGATCAAAAAAGCATTAATTAACGCTATATATCATTGCCTTACAACATTTTTTTGACCGTTAATTGCCTTACAACATTTTCTTTACCACGTATGATACAATTACTAATTTTAAATTATGTTTTGAAAAACAACAACCCTATATACAAATAAATTATGTTTTAAAAAACAACATAGAGATAACCATCAAATAAAGTGTCTCTCTTTTGTGTAATCATCCACGCATCATTTAAAACAAAAGGAGGAGCGGACCTTTGATTTTGACGTAGGGACAATAATGCAGTTTTGAATCCACGTAAGAGACTTTGCCAAGCATTGAACAACCTTAAATAAAGCATTGAACAACCTTAAATGAGGGAATTGTACTTTATTCCAACCATGTGATATCCTTGTCACAAAACCAAATCACTTTTCATAAAGTTTAGAATCATCAACTTTTCATAAAGTTTAAATTTACTGAGGACACATCCACCCCATCTACATCTTTTTCTTTTTCTGTCAGACACATATGTATGTATAAACAACAACAGACACCGATCAAATCAATCCTTGTTAAAATTATACACCACAGACAGATCAAATCAATCATTGTTAAAAATACTAAATGAAACTACAATGAGAATTAGATGACGCCCTAACAAAAACATATCAATTTTTGTTTTAATCTTCACATTGCAGAGATGAATTCAAGAGATTAATATAGTAGGTTAATTATAATCATTATTCAAACACGTATAAATGGTAATAACTTGATGATTATTTTATTAGATATTTAAATATAAAAGTATATCATATGTACATATCTTAGGCTTATTTTTAATATAAAAAGTTAAAAAAAATATGAATACATTAGTTTGATTGATTTTATATAATTATATTTTTTAATTACTATTTTAGGCTCGAAAACATTAAATTATATCAGTTTGATGGTTGATGTTCTATAGAGAAAAATAGAAGAAAAAATTTTAAAAAATACATAAATTGTTGGGGTTAAGAGTGATAATAATTAGCTAGTTTCTCTTTTTTTCTTTTTCTTTTTCTCCACCTTTTGCCAAACACCTTGTTTTGGAGTTGTTATTACAATTTCTATTTGATTTCCATATACCTGTTAGGAGATTTCCTTATTAGAGTCTAAGCTCTCAGATACATGGGGTCTTTTTATGCCTCCCATTTCAGTTTTTGTGGATGTCTGCATTTTTTGTTGCTCATCTACTATAATCTGTGTTGATTCAAAGCCCTCTTGACTAGTTTCATGAAACCTGATCGATCCCATCCATCTCCATTATTTTGGTTGCCATGTTTAGTTTGTGCTTCCATATTTTGAGTATGTTCCTCAGATTCTTCTCCTTCCTCTTTAGAGGTATTAGGGAATTTACATCCCCTTGGCTTTGGATCCCACCTCTTTTTATTTTTTGGCACCTTTCTCGCATGTGGACATGTATTCTGAAGGTGTGCTTTTGAAAATAGGATCAACATCCAAATGTTGTATTCTCATAATCTATTGTGTCTGTCCACTGAAAATTTTAATGTTTTAAAAGGAGATGGTTTGAAAGGCCCTTGCTAAGATCAATCTCTACACATATCCTGGCAAAAGTGTTCTCCCAAGTGTTCTCAATTTTATCCATAACCTTGTGGTGCCAAAAAGGAAGAGGGAGGTTTGGTAACATCACCCAAACTAGCATTGTTGTGACCACCATGATACTAGCATAAAACTTTGGAATCCAAGCGGTGAAAAAGAGCCCAGCTCTACCCTATTACCATGTTCCATCATTAAGAACTTTTCCTAACATCACCCAAACTAGCATCGTTGTGACCACCAGGATACTAGCATCAAACTCTGGAAACCAAGCGGTGAAAAAGAGCCTAGCTCTACCCCATTACCATGTTCCATCATTGAGAACTTTTCTTACATCTTGTTATGAAAAAATTGAACAATGAACAAACCTTTAGAGCATAAGAAGATCTCACAATTTGTAGTCCAAGAGGAGTATACCCACTGAAAAAAATCTTCATTTTTCAACTAGAACGCATTAAAATAGTAGATCAAAGCCATAGTTTGTAATTCATCCAAATATGTTTTACCTCTAGGACTTTTACATCTAAAGCTGGTACCTTTTCCATTTGCTCAACGATGTAAGGACCTGGAAGATTTTGGACTAGATTAGTTGAAGTAGCAGGTTATCCTTTCAATGCATCCTTAAACAAAATAAAGCCTATAAGGTTTCTAGGGTTTGTAGTATTGTGACTACTCATTCTTGGACTTCCTCCCTGCAACCTTAGGTTTATAATAATGGAGGATTTATGTTTGATGTCATCATCTTGCAACCAGGTTTCATCTTGTAAAATTTTGCCCTCATAAATTAAGCTTTGGAGGTTTGTAGAAATACCCATGGTATTCTACATTTTCTTTTTTGGATCTCTTACTGGATTTGAGCCCTGAACCTCTAATAGTTGTGATTTCCCATTTAGTGTTTTTGCAAAAATTTTAAACAGCTCTGTCAAATCCCAATTTGTTTTCTGAGGAACAAGCCTCATAGCATAAGGAAACAGGGGCCTATCCACAAACTAGATCCGATAAGAAAATTGCTTCTTGTGTAGAATCATGAGGTAGAAAACCCTCAAAGAACTTTCCATATCCATCAATTTGCCTTCAGGCATCAGGAATCTTATGTCCTTTGACACATCCATATTTGCACAGGTAAAAGATTCCACAAACCCCATCTGCACAATCCATAAACTCCTTGCAATCAAATCCTCATTGTGATCTGCATAAGAAAGACCAATATGTCATACCCTTGTGATCCACAACCAACTCATAGAAAAAATAATTGTGCTAACTATGAAAGTCGAACAACATTTGGAGGCTAAACCCACTATAGGAATACTCCATAGCTATGTCGGCCATGATTGAGCACACAATGGAGCAAGGATACTCCAAATCTAAGATTGCAAAAAGCTTAAGAGGCAAGCTAAAGCTCAACAATGGTAACTATTGCATTGTAGAGGTAAACCCTAGTACCCATCTTGATCTCCCCAATAATGTGATCTCCACTCGAAAAATACCATAATTGTATAATAGATATATAGGAAATTTTATGTAATAAAAAAATTAAAAAAAAATTAAAATTAATCATAATAGTAAATGGAATAATTTAATTGGTAATATTATAATAGAACAATGATAGACACAATTCAGACGTTTAACCATCATATAATATATTATCTTTAAATCAAATATAAATAAATAAATATATATATGAATATAAATGTGAAAATTCAAAATTATTATTCGAAATTACAAGGCTATTAATCCACTTGAGAAAAAAAGAGAATAATGGTCAGAAAAATACTAAAATATTTATGGTGTGCGTTGAATGAGAAACTCACTAGATAACCTTGTCTTTATGTGTCCAAAAATGAATGCATTGGGTTTTAGATTCAGAAATGGATAACTTCGTTCACCTTCTATGACATAAAAATGGCATTCCAAATTTACAGTGAGTGTTTCCAACCTTTCACCGTTTGCAACCTACATCTAGCAGCTATGGGTTTGTGTAATCATTAAGCTAGCTGTAAGGTAATTAGAACACTGGTATGAAATGTATAGTTGTAATGAGCAAAGAGGTTGGTAAATATAAAATATTACAAGAGAAAATCATTATTAAGAGTTTAGTATTAGGAGAAAATTCTTTGTTCGGTTATGTGAGAAATACAATCTGAAATTGGTTTTTCAGCTTGTTAGCCTTGAAAAGCAATTTGGGAGTCGTATTTACAACAAATTACTATGTCAAAGGCATTTCTTATTAGTTTATTTTTTTTAAATGAGTTTTCAATTCAAACAAATATTTACATGTGAAACAATGATATTTATGTAAGGAGTTGTCTATAATGCGATTTTTTGGAGATTCCGGTGACGGAATCCGGCTGAAGAAATGAGGTTAAATCTTGATTTTTAGCAGTTAAAATGGTTTTTTAACTGCATATTTGGATTCAGCGCCCTGGAAAACCCCTAGGAACCATTGATTGTGCAGAAACTAGCGATCAAACTTGGGATTCCAATGAATTGCTGCCGAATTTTGACTGGAAAAATCAGCCGGAAAAACCTTCAAAAGGTCGCGTTATAGACTACTGCTTTATGTAATGTTTTGTAGCTTTATTACTTATTCTTTGAACTATGTATATTTCGAAACAAAGCTCATGTGAAACAATGATACTTACGTAATGTTTTGTAGCTTTGTTACTTATTATTTGAATTATGTATATTTTGAAAGAAAGCTCATGTGAAACCATGCTACTTATGTAATGTTTTTAGCTTTGTTACTTATTCTTTGAATTATGTATATTTTGAAACAAAGCTAATGTGAAACAATGATACTTATGTAATGTTTTGTAGCTTTGTTACTTATGTACATTTTGAAACAAGAAAGTTTTGGAAAAATAATGTATTTATAAATTTTAATAATTTATCTTTTAAGTTATTAAGAATGTGTATGTATTTATAATTCTCATATTTAGTTGTATTAATAGTTTATTACACATTATTTGTTGTTATTTGTTTGGTATTGTTGGAAGCTCCAATTTAAATTACAATAAGGAAACTTGACCTATATTGAGTGAATTTTGTGATAAGGTGTAGTCAATGTTCATGTTCAGTGTCTAATGTGAATGTGAAGGACATTGATACAATTTATTTTCTATTCAATATTTTTTTATGTGAGTGTTGTCTAATATTTTAAAATAGTGGATAGAATGATATTTATTTTCCTTAATCTAGCTTTTTTTTGTTAAGTAGTGAAACATATAAAAATAAAAAGAAGTAATATAATCACCAAAAATTTATTATTTTTTAGTTTTAATTAAAACTTGAGATTCTATATTTTGAATTCTACAATTAAAATATTAGATTCAAGACGACATATTCTATGCTTTGATTATTTTATGATTTCATATCTATGTTTAATCATTTTGTTAACTTAAGGGTTCGTCTTAAATCATATCTTAAAATTCATCTTTGATTGTTGATTCTCCTATTCAAACATGATTTTATTTATGAAATCTTTATTCAAATCTGTATAAATGTAGACTTAGGAAATGATGGTGGTATAATTCCTCCTTATTTTTAGATTCAAGAGAATAAATGTGTCCAAATTATTATTAAATATGGTAATATTATTCATACTCTCATCCTCAGAATTAGAATTGCACATTATTATCCATATCAAATCTCTATTGATGGTGGGTTGAACCTAGGATTCCATGAAGTACTAAAAATATGTCGACTTTCTTTGTAAATCATGGGAATTTACTTGCAAAATATGCCAATAAAGGGCACTTTGATCACTAGAAGGAAATGAACATGGATTAGGCTTGAAGATTATAATTATACTGAATAGAGAGGTTGGGAAATATAAAACCCACATGTTCGTGTTGAAAATTGGTAGTAATTGAACCAAGGACTAACATACCATGTCTCCAAAAGGAAAAATAGTGGCATGGAGTCTTCTTGCATGAACTCTAACACTTACTACGATGAATTCTTTGAGGGAGTGCTTGAAAAGAAGGGATATGCTTAATCTTATGTTATGAATGGATAAGAGGAAGAAATACATGTGTCAACTGGATGTTGGTTGAGGTGCTTGGATAAATCAAAAATAAAATACTTCGTGGTTGGAGCTTATCTTTCGCTTAATCATGAGAAAATTATGGGTTGCACTAATAAGAAGTAGAGAATGTAGGTTGTTCTTCCCACTATTGAACTTGTAACCTAGATTTGAGATGGTATCTACAATGGATGCCTATTTATAGGATATTAAGCACTTCCAATGTAGGAAATTTCTTTCATATTGAGTTTTGAATTCATATAAATATTTGCATATGGTCTTCACCCTAGTGACCTTGTAACCTATATTGTCGTTGGAATCTACAATGGATGCCTATTTATAGGAGGTTAATCACTTCCAATGTAGGGAATTTCTTTCACATTCAATTTTGAATTCATATAAATATTTACAATGATGTTTAATAGCTATGTACTATAACTTTTTTATTTAATTCTCTCCATTATATATATACTGTGAAATTTTATTGTAATGGAATCCTTTGTGATAAATAAATCTTTGGTAAAATAATGTGTTTATGAATTTTAATTATTTATATCTTAAGGTGTTAATATTTTGTTTATATATATTTGTAGTTATCTCATGATGTTGTATTAGTAGTGCATTGGGCATTTTTGGAAGCTCCAATTTGAATTACAATTAGCGAATTTGACTAGCAATGAAGAAACTTAGTGATAAGGTGAACATAGTACTTAATTTCTAGCATGAAGGACATAGACAATGTTTCTTATCTATCCAAACTTCCCTTTCATTGATGTTATCCTTACATATTAAAATAGTTAGTGGGATGATATTTATTTCTATCTAACTAGTTTTACTTGCTAAGAGGAAAAAAAAAAAATTGTTATCATCACTAGGACTAACTTGGTAGCAAACTTGAGAGTGTTTTGGATTGATGAGAACATTAACTTCTTATATTGCTCAATTTTACAAATGAACAGAGATTTTCCACAAGATTACATAACCTATGTTAATAATTAATTACACACCAAATGTATAAGTGTCCCCTAAAAAGGCTTTTGTAAACCTTAAAAGACCCTGCAAATGAAAAATTAAAACATTATTAAAGGAGTTTTATTTAATTAATTATGCACAATAAACACATAATAAACTTGTTTAGTATTAGTTAAATATAAAATTTCCAATGCAAAAGTGTTAGATTGATCAATGACATGCCTAAATTCCCATACCATCAGAGATTTAAAGTCCTTTTTTGAAAATGGAAGTAGACATGTTTGTGAAGAGACTACCAACACTTGAATAGAAATACCCTATAAAGTTTCTTTTCTTTGAAGGCTTGAATAGGATCAGTTATATTATTAAATCATACCCATTTTCTTTAACAAGGAATAAGAACTAAGTAATGGATTTCCCTTATTTGAGAATTCTTGGCTTTGGGTTGTTCTTGTGCAGTATTGGTGTAGGGTACAGAAGACTTGCTTTCAAAGAGCATATGCTTAGATATTATTGAAAATCCAATAAGAAAAATCTTGATTTAATTTTCCCTTGAATTAAATTAGGAATAAAATTGTAATTCCACATCACAAGGCAACTTGTATGAGTTACCTAAGTTAATTTGACTTAGTTGGCTCAGTTAAATCGAGTTGAGGCTCTAACTTGAGTCATGTAGAGTGTCTCCTGCATTATAGGAGCCTTGGTTGAGTTTATTTTGAGTTGTAATTAATTAATTTAGTTTAACTGGGTTAAAGTCAATTAAACTAGTTCCAACTCATGGAGGAACTAGTAGGAGGTCTAATAGTGGGGCGATGATTCATGTGTTCAACTAGTTAACTGATAATTTAGTCATAAATAAATCATGTATGTCAAATCTTAGAGTTACCCAAATGAGATTGGAGTTCAAGGGAAGTGTACTATCAATTGTATAATTAGCCAAATTTTACAGGTGGTGCATGCAGTCAAAGGAATGCCTATAATGAATTGCGCAATTCCAATTGAGGAATTTCCCTAATTAATAGGGGCTAATTCCCAAGGAAACAACACAAGGAAATAGGGAGCCTAGGCTTGTCTAGGAAGTTGTGAGACAAATAGAGGTAGTGCATAGGTTACTCGAGGTTGAGAAAAACATTATAATCTTCTCATATTTTTTGACTAATGCAATATACAGATAACAAGGGTTTTTAGTTGTGGCTTTCCCTAGGAAATCATTGTGTAATAAGTTGATTTAATTATTTCTCTTGTATGCTTCATGATTTCTCGATCGATTAATTGTTTCCGTTGATGAGTAGAGTAGATTCAAGTCTTTTGTTTTAGAAAATTACATAAGCAATTTGAATCTATAAGGAATTTATATAGATAATTCTCTAGATAAGCTATAATTCTAATGTATGTTATATTATAAGTATGGGGGGCTAAGGGTTTTCTTTAAATTTCTATGAAACATATGTAAAGTAATGAAAATGTGTAAATGTTTTTTCAAATTGACATGTAAAATTATGTGTAAAATTTTACCATAATTTAAATTGTGTGAAGAGTAAATTAATATTCTAATAGTTTTTTCTATTTTAATTAGAAAAAAAAAGAAATCAATAAAAACTCATATCATTCAATTAAAAAAAGGTAAACTAAAATAAATAAATAACTTAGACCATATTTATCCATCATTAATTACACTTTAAAATTATGAATGTTAAAAGAAATCAATAAAAATTTAAAAACCTATGAAAGAAAATCTCACATTTATTTTCAGGTGCCAAAATATGTGTGTCCCAAAAAATTATATTGTTGAACCATTGAAGGACCCTCCCAAAGGAAATGAATATTGGTGAAGACACTTTTATTTAGTTACTTATAAAGAAAATAAAAATATTAATATTGCATTAAGATTGAAATTATTTTTTAATTAATTATTAAAAATATTTGTATTTAAATATAAAAATATTTTGTTAAAGGATTTTAGCTCAAGTAGTTTGGTGAAAATTTTATTTCTTGAGCTATGTAGGTTCAAGTTTATGGAGAAATGTTGTAGTTGGCTTGTTTTTGGCATTTATGCTATCCTTTAGGGCCTTGTGGTAGCTCACGAAAGAAATATTCCTAATATTTTGATCATTGGAGATTCTCAACTCGTCATTCAAATCCTAATCAAGGAGACTCTACCAAAAGACCTGATTTTAAAGGCAGTCCTCAAGAAGGTTTGGGAGAAACTAAATAGGTTAATTACTTTTGAGGTACATCATATTTTTAGACAAAATAACAAATTAGTTGATGCTTTGGCTAAAATAGGCACCTCATTATCTCAAGGAGTAATCAAGATTAATGACAAGCAAATGAGTAAACACATACCATATCCTAATAAGTTAAAGAGTAATTGTGAGTCATGTGGCATCATGGTGGAAATTGTGTCATGCAAAAGGAGTTCTAAATTAAGATGGATTAATTAGGGTT
>APFE031632613.1:18024-54085 GCA_000404065.3 Pinus taeda | reverse complement strand
GCACGGAGAGGCCCGGGCAATTAATTATAACAAGATTGGCTTTATTATGGTTAAAAACCCAGATTAGGTGTGAAATGGAGGTTTTAAGGTTAATTCTTCATTTTAACCATAAAAATGATTTAACGAAGAAAACCTTCGCAAAAAAATATATGGCGGACTTGAATTTGTATTAACTCTGGTGGATAATGATATCCGGTCCGGGCTAATCGCATATCGCTATCGGAGTTTGTTCTTCGTTAAAATCATATAAACGATTTAACGAAGAAATTCTTCATAAAACAATGTATAGCGGATTTGAAACTTTATAAATGCGGGCAGATAAATGATATCGGGTCTGAGTTCAAATCGGATATCGCAATCGAAGTTAGGCGGGGGTAGGCCCATCGCAAGGGAATGCGATAAAGGGTGGACGCGACGCGGAAATAAAACATGACATATAACTGTGTCGGGTCCAGGCTAATCACAATCGGATATTGGAATGTGGAAATGGTTATGGTATTAGCGGGAAACTGCGATGGAGGCAGATGCAATGTTGCAATAAGTTGTGATATATATAACGTCGGGTCTGGGCTATCATAGTCGGGGATCGCAATACATGGAGGGTTATGCTATTAGCGGACCTACGATGGAGAGCGGATGCAAAATGGGATTAAACTATGCCATATATCGCGTCGGGTCCGGATCATTCATCGCATATCGCACTGCAGGGGGTGTGTGCAAGTTAAAAGACTTACGATCCCGCCGATGCGATATTTTGTAAAATACATAGTTTTTGTAACATGGAGTTGATATCAAGAACGAAAGATCTCGTACTTCAGCACTTGCAGAGCATTCTTCAAAAATAAAACATCAGGTTTGTTAGAAAACGTCTTAATCATCGCAAGGGAATAACATCATCAAAAAAGGAAGATCAGGGAGGCTCTTGACATTATAAAACACCCACAGAATCTCGATCGGGACAATGGTATCGAGATCAGTGGTAGTTGGCTCCCCTTAATCAAAAGGTTAGAACCCCAAAAACTTCCTAGGTAAACAATTTTTTTATTTTTATTTTTTTTGATATTGATATGAATTAAATAGATATTAGGATTAAGTTTTATAATTAATTATTATCATTAAATTTAAATTATTTTATTTATACTTATATAATAAGTAATATTAATATTAACAATTAATACATAATTAATTCAGTTTAAACTAGAATAAAAAATCTACTTATGTTATTTATATTAATATCTATAAAAATATAATAAATTAAATAAAATAGAATAAACTAATTATTATTCTTAATAAATTAATAATTATTATTATGAATTATTTTCATAATTAAAAACTAAATAAAAATTTTAAACTAGTATTATTTAACAATTAAATCTATAAATAAGAATAATTTAATTATGATAATAATTATTATCATTTAAATTTAAGGATTATTTTATTTATACTTATAATGATAGTAATAATAATATTAACAAATCAATTATAATAATAATCAGTTTTTAACTAAGAATATAATCTACTTAGGTTATTTTATTAAATAAAAAGTTTTTAAAAAAATGAATAAAAATAATTATTATTCTTAAAAATAATAACTATTATTATGAATTACTTTTATAATGTAAACTAAATAAAAAATTTTTAAAATAGTTATTATTTAACAATATCTATACATAATAATAATATAATTATTTACTATTTTAGAATTTTAATTATTACTATTAATAATAAAAATTGAGAAATTAAAATTAACGTTATTAACATACTTTCAATAAAATATTATTTAACTCTTTGTCCTTTCACACAGCTCTTCTTCTTCATCCATTTCAGATTGGTCCTTGATGATGGATCCCTCTGGAGTTTGGAATGTCAAAAGAATAATGGTTTCTAATGTGGATACTCCAAGACTAAATTCAAAAAGAAATGAACCACAAATGCCTAAAATCCAATTATCATTATTTATAATAATAATAATTATTATTATTATTATTTTCATACTCATTGTGTTCCTAGATTAATATTGTTTATTAATATTGTTTTCTTATATATTACGAATAAAATTTATCTCTTTTGAAAGTTATTTCCTTGTAACTATGATAGTTATGAAGATGACATCTATAATATGACAGTTCAACAATGATAAATGTTGAAGCTGAATTTTGATTCTTGTTCAACTAAAGTTCTACCCCATATTTCGTTAAAATGTTATTGATGAATTGTTTAGTCTGTCTTTCAATGAATTTGAATCTTCTCCATAGTTAGCCATTAAAAGAATTTTCAAATGATTGATATTAATCATATTATAATTTGCAATATCATTATGAGGTTATTCATTAGACTTTTATTTTTTCACATGGTTGATCTTAAACATATAATATATTTGCAACTTATTTGGATAAAATGGACATGATTTTGGTTTGAAATATATTGGATTTTTCATATATTTTTTTTGTGTATTTTATGGTGGATTCAATTAAAATATTTAATGTGTGTATTCATTAGATATAATATTTATTTTTTCAATCAAAGAGTACCTTCACTTGATACATTTAATAATATTATAAATAGACAATTGAAAATATGACAAAAATAATAATTTTCTTTCTTTCTCTCCAAAATTATTTTATTATTTCACATATCAATTTATTATTTTCCTAACAAGGCCAATTTTAGACCTCAAGTTTCTCGTAATTGATAAAATATCATAATACATTTTGGTTTATCAAAATTGCCCAAATTAGTTAGGTCAAGACTGTTTTGTTTTTGAATTTCATTGTGGAGAGGTGAGAAATAAACTATAACAAAAATTTCATCCATAGCATAAAAGATTTTTATATTCTCATCATTCAAAAAGATGAAAAATGTGAACTCAAGGGCAACTTGTCTACAATTGATTTAAAATTGGATATTTAAAAACTTGTCTAATAATTCAATTATATACACAAAGGGTTGAAACACAATCTACTCCCTGTACAACCAAAAACTCTACCATAGAGTTATTTTCCCATCAACTATTTCTAAATCTACACATCTTTACATACAACATATATTTCCACCAAAACAATAAACCATGTTATTTTGTGAAAAACATTAATTATCTCCCATTGCAACATGATGGCATATACTATTACTCCCAAAATCTCATTTTCTTTATTTTGTTGGCTCATTTTCAGTTTTGTTGAAGTTTGTGATTCATATGGAAAAAGTTTGCTACTATGTTAAATCTATTGTTTTCTTATGTTGTTTTTCCCTCTACATCGTTCTATATGCAGTTATAGAACGTCAATTTACTTGTTCCATATTCAACGTGCTTATGTGAGCATTTGGTATACCCTAATTTCCCCTATTCAACATGCTTAAGTGAGCATTTGGTCTACCCTAAATTTTCCTTTTGTATAAGAAACTATGTTCCTTGTTTTCGCAACAAATAATTATAAAAGCTGCACATGCATTCACTTAACCCTCAAGTGAGATGGAATATAAAGGTTGAATTAAGTGGATATTATCTATCCTCAACACAATGGTGGCTATGTAGGGTTGTTCTTTAATATTATTAATTATATAAGTTTTAATTATTAAAATAATAGCAAGTTGAGGTCTATTTAAATATGTTGTTTTAATGGAAAAAAGTATCCTAGTTTTATCTTCTTGGATAAATTTCACTTTGGTTTCTTCTTATTTGACATTTTAGGATAAAAGGATTAATTTAATTTTTACTATATCAATATGATGCATATTGAACATCGTTGGATTCCCTGAAATTTACTTATTTCTACTTTGTGTTAATTAAGTTTCTCTTACGAAAAATAAATAAAATTATTTACTTAAAAGAAAATATGACAATGAAGTTTGGTTAGGCTATAAAAAGTAGGTACTTTGTGCTGGAATTGTTATCACCATGTAATTTTAAGGTTGTAGGACAAATCACAAGAATGTAACATCAAACAAACTTCGGGATGGGAATCTAGCCCTTCCAATCCCAGAGAGGGCTCTCACTATAAAAATTTATCATTGTTGCTTGAAAATCTTATACTAGTTATGATTGTACTTGGGTTTTGGGCTTTGATTTGGGTTTTGGAAGACTGGTTGTATTCAATTTAATTAGCATCTATTGGGCAATGGAGTCAAAAGGTAAACTGGATGGTTGCATCAATTTTTCACAGAGTAGACTTGGGGCAAGTTAGGAATATTTACTGGATCTTTCAAAATAATAAGTGGATGATGGAAAAACAATGAAAACCTTTAACATAACTAAAGAGCCATTAAAAATTCTTTAGTGTGGCATTCAGTAAGTCAGGCAGAACTAAAGAGCAATCAAGAATTATTTAGTATGGCCTTCAATAGAAAACATACAAATTGCAAAAGCAACTAGAATAAGGTACTCAAAATTAAATCTTATTCATCACATTTTCTATTTTGCAATTGGAATTTAGATGACTATAGTGAAGAGATGACAGTGAAACACTTTAACATAAGAAAAAAATCACCAATGTTTAAGCCATAAGAATCCTATGAATGGTCTACTTAGTATTGATGCTTCGGTGCTTTAAAAAACTTACACTGCTCCAACAGATCACTAATATTTCCGATCTCAAACAATTGACCTTTAATACTTCAAAATTAGAACAAAATTTACAAATTGTTTATAATAAATGTTGCCTCTAACACATTTTTAGACTATAGATGAATTAAAATATCTAATTGTTGCAGATTAATAGTTCTTGTGGAATGTGTTGTACAAATGTTGTTGCTGTGGAAGTGGAAGCAGGTAGGATGTGGACCCAAATTTGTGGTTGTGCTAGTAGATGAACTAGCAAATGTAGATGTATCTATTTTTTCTTAGTAATTCACTCAACTGCTTGTTGATCCTCTGACTTGATAATCTGAGACTTCCCTCACTAATGGCTGATCCTGTGACTGCCCTGCTATTTCATCATTCATTAGTGTCAAATAATATTTTGGAAAATATTTAATAATATATATATTTGAATAATATTTCCAAAATATTTTAAATGAAATTTATAATTAAATTTCTACAAAACCATGTGTTGTTTCCAATTGGTGGTTTTGTTTTCTCTTTCCATGAATTCACAAAACCATGTGCTAATTTGTATGGTTGGAAGAGTATTCTCACTTTACTCTTTCACTTTCACCTGCAACATGATTTTACACCAGTAAATGATTTCACCATGCTTGTAAATTGATTTCACCTTAATCTTCTATCATGAAATGCATTTACATGAATGTTATCTTTTCTCTCTTGTACATTAATTTCATGTGAAATTTTCCCTTTTATTTCCTTTGATAAATTCATGGCATCCGTGAATTTTATTTCATGTGTCGCTGTAAAACCATTTTACCTTTGAATCTCATTCCACAACTTTAGTCTTATATTCCCTGTAGCTATATAATTTTACCTCAAGTATGGTTTCACCAGTAGCTCTAAAATACACATTCTCATATCTTTGTATTTCACTTGAAATTGATTCACCCTATATTCCCGCAACATTTATAAGATTCAAAACCAAAACAGTTAATGGTTTATAACACCACTTTTGAGTGGTAGGTGGTATTTTTCAAAGGACGCTACATAAGTAGCAAAAAGGTGGGTTGGGAAAACCACTAAGTATGCTTTTTGAGTGTTAAGTGTTGGATGAGTTGAGCCCGCGATATGGAATTTTAACCGTTCATTTACTTTTACAAATCTTGAGGTAAATAAAATGAAGGGGGTTTAATTCTTAGTGCGGGGTTGACTTTGCAGGGGAGAGAGGTAGTATATACTTCCGTGGAGAAATTAATATAATGTCCAAAAAATTATCCTAATAAGGTTTTCTGAAGTAAAGGGTAAAAAGAGAGCTTATATATATATATATATATATGTATATTATTACTTTTTGGGATTTATCCCACATTCATGAGGGAACATTCTTCATGAAAGTTTATACAAGCCCATAGTTACATTGTGTTTCGACAAAATAAGCCCAAGGCTACCCACTTGTGCTTGATGTTAGGTGTGCTAGGCTTAGGTATTGTGAATGTAGGTCGCATGGAGATGGAGCGAGAGCTAAGCTTTCAGGCTTATCTTTTATGCAAATTTCAATAAAATCCAAGGCTTTAAAACCATAAGATCTACAATATATAACCTTTTTGTCACACAAACATATTCTTAATGATTTGAAAGCAGGTATTCCGCTTATGCTGGGATAATATTCAGATGAGTTAACAAGGAAAGTGGGTGATAAAGTAGGAAGTTGAGTACATGCTGATGGAAAATGGAGAGGAAGCCGGGTGAGTCAACAAGCCAAAAGCTTCATCATGAGAGCAACAAATAATATCTAAATCATCAGATTTCCTATAATTATAGGACCCTAACATCAGCTCTAGCTTGGGGATGGCAGTCTCCTTGGAGGTGCCAAGAACTGCAGATCTCTGAGTTTATAGATCAGTGCCTTCTCCATTGGATTGTTCCAAAATTTGCAACATGTTTTGCCAACTCTCAAACTGAAATCAAAACCACTCTGCATATTGAACATTGAACTACACACTGAACTGAAATTTGAGAAGCAAACTGAATTTGGAACTAAAAAAAGGGCTCAGAGTCTTGTGCTTATTTGCACCCTGTTACCTACCCTATATTGTTGAAAATCAGGGTGACTTAAATAATACAGAAATGCCAATGAAGCCAGTCAAGCAACTACGTAAACAAATGGACTGCTTGACTGATTGTCAGTAAACTCAGAAGTATAATTTGATCATGTGTCCACATAATCAAAATTGTGATATATAATGCCAATTGTTGATGCATTTATTCCTTATAGAGAAAACATGTTTGAAAACTTGAACTGAAAAGAACCTCCATGTAATTTTCTATAGGATCAACAAAAGCCTAATGTATGATATTTGCTTCTAGGCCTTCAATGACTAATTTATCAACTATATCCTCAATATTAAACCCTAAAACTACTTCTTCAGTTTTGTACTTGAAAGCATAATCATCCTCAATCTCCTAATTAAAAGGTAGAACAATTTCCTCTTGCTTTGGAGAAGGAAGATTTTCCAAGAATTCTTTAGGATCTCAGAAATTATATGACTGAATTTGAGAATGCAAAAGTTTAATGCCATTTTCATATTTTTCGGCAACTAACTCAAGAACACATATTTTAACTTCAGGGGAAAATTTTCTTGATTTGAAAATAAGAAACACAACTCTTAAAAAATCTTCATCAAGCTGAAATTCTGATAACCCATCCCTAAATTCATTTAAATTTTCATGAGATGAAAGGTTTGCCACAAACCCTGTCATCCTGTATCACCATTAATGCTTTGGAATATGGATTCTTTGGTTATGGTATCGTTCTAAACTTTGAAGATCTGGACCTTGAACAATGGAGTTGCCAGGTGAAAGGTACAACCTTCTGGTGTCTAATCGTTGTTCACCATCAACAATCAGATCTAAACTTTGATGCACTTTTCTGAGGAAGATAAAACGTTCATTCCCCAATATGGTCGCCACTATGTTATCACTCCAATAATTTCCCTAGGGTTGTTATCTTGCGTCAAAAGAAATATTAGAGGTAACCACAAACCTACTATTGAGATCAGGATCTCACCTTCCTAATGCTCAAAGAGGGCTCTCCCTTTATTATTTAACTTTGTTAATTTAATTGATTTTAGGCTAATTATTTAAGCTTGATTGGGTTTTGATTTTGATTTGGTGGTGGAATCACTGACATAGATGGATAGAGGGATGTCTTTTACCATTGGGCTATGGGGTCAAGTGTCAAGAAAACAGGAATGAATCAAGTTCTAAAGATAGTGTTCACAGGGTAAGGTAGCTGAGTAAATTCAGATATTTTAGGCTGGATGGTAAAGTGGTTTTCAATCAGGGTCAAGAAGCAGTTAAGGATTCCTCAAACCAGATAATAAGGGAAACGAAAGAGGTCAATCGAAACTAGGGATAAATGAAGGATTCCCTACTCTGGATATCAGAAGAAAACATTAAAATGAATAATTGTTCAAGACAGAGTGTACTTAAACAAATTCTGTAATAATATTCCAGTTATTTCATTTAATTTAGATAACATGAAAGTATGTGAAACACTTAAGAAGATAACAATTTGACAAACAGAAAATACTTCACTGAAGTGGCCCAACACATGAATCTTGTAATGCAATGCCTTTATTACTCAATCCAGTCTGCTGACTTGAAAAATGGTACAATGAACTCTTAGGTTTCAGATCAATACAACTATAAAAATGTTTAGCAATCCACCCTCTATACTTCGAATTTATGAAGTATTTGCAAAAGAACTTATTACAAAATATCCTAAACTGATTTAGGAATTATTCAAGGAAAAAGAGATATCTTCATGCAAGAAGACAGAGACATATATGTAACTGATACAAGTTGTCCCTCTTTTATTGTTTGTAGCTGGCTCTTCTTTGATATTACACTGCCTTTTCTCTTTTGTTGTTTGTCTTCCACGCTGGTTGTCCTTTTACTTTGCCTTTTAACTGATACTCTTTCATATGATACTCTTTGACTTATTTGATCTGTTGCTTTTCTTTCACTTCTCTGTATCCACTGTTTACCTTGCATTTTCATAGTAAATCATTTAATTTTTCCCAAGTCTCTGTATATGGTAATTTAATGTTGACCATTCTTCTGTAAACTTCATCATCTTCTATGTATTTTGCAAAGGTGGGCTTGTTTACAAAAATTTGTTTTACCTCATGCTAGAGGTAAAAGAGATTCTCAAAATTCTGGTAAAGAACCTTTCCTGTAGGCATCCCTTTCATAGAGGAACTATTGGCTTGCTCCTTTGCCACTTCTCTGATTCTCTTGTTATAGTCTTCATGTGGCATTAACCTGTCACTTATTACCAATGGATTAGGCAAACCTTTCTGCCTCAAAGCATCAAATTTGACCATGAATCTGCCTATAGCTAGCTCCATGGTTTGGCATTGTCCTCAAGCTGCATCATCAAGTACCTCTTGGTGATTACCTTTTTCACCTCTAGTATAGTGCTAGTTCTGCCAGCTATGCCAAGCTCCTGCAATTCATATTTATTCTTTGAGTTAAGGAATTAGATTATTCTTGAGGCTTCTTCTGACATATTTCCAAGTTTGGCCTTAACCCTTTGAATTGCTTCACCAACCTCTTTGACTAAATCATTTTGTTCAAAGATAACTTGTATAGATGGCAAAATATCATTGATAGAGTCAATGATATTGGCCCATAGTTGTTCTTTTGCTTCGAAAAGTGGTTCCTTCAATGTTAATTCCTTTTCTAAGTTCTTTATCCTCTCAGTCAACCTATTTGAATTCTGTACTTCATTTTTATGTATGATTTGAGCCAGTTTATTCTCATCCTCTATACTTTTTATCTGTTCTTTAAGTCTATGTATTTCAGTGGTCTAAATGGACATGTCCTCCATGGCTTTGACCAGTTTACTTACTTCATCACTTGGATGAGCTATTGTTGTTGTTGAACCTATTCTTGATGTAGTTTTTGATGCAGTTGGAAGTACTGTAGCTACTGGAGCTGTTGGGGCCAAGGAAGCTACCAAATTGGAAGGAACTGTTGTGGTGACTGTAGGGATAGTAGTGACAGTAGCTGTCTCAATGCTATCCTATTTCAGTTGTATTAAATTGTCCAATTCATTCTCCATTTCTTTCAATTGAGCACTTAGTTGAAGAATGAGATCCATCATTCATCCTGCTTGGTTTGGCTCTCTAGGACCTCCTTGGTATGTGGATGTTCAGAAGGAGGCAACTTCAGTTGTTTTTTCAAAGCAACATTGCCTTCATTTTTCTTCTTTATGAGCTTTTCTGCTACCTTGATGTCATTTGGATTATGTCCAATATCAATCACCAAGTCCTCTAGTGACTTGATTCTGTTATCCTTGGCCTGTGAGTATGCCTTTTCTAACTTAAACTATGTTGTGATTTTGTCTAGAGAACTTTGAAGTTTCTGCACAGTTCTTGCTTTGTTAGTCATTGTCGAGTAAATCATTTCACCTTCTTGCTTATGAAATTCATTTTGATCAATAGGGTGAACATCCCTGACCAAAACTTCAAACTCTGTCTTCCTATAATCTGCTGATGTTTTAGGCTGCTGGACTGTAGGCTACAAAAAGGTCATTTGCATTTTACCAGTTTTAATGTCAAAAGTTGAAATCAACCTCTTCTGATAGCTAGGAGTCCGTTTGAAGTATTGTGCATATGTTTCATCCTTCAATGCCTCATTCCTCAATTTGATTTCTTTGTACTTATATTTTATATCTTTCTCTTTATCCACTGGTTTGATGGATGAAGAGACTTGAATACTAAGCTGTTTTTCAATAATCTGAGTATTTGAGGTGGAAGGTTGATGAGTTTCCTATTAAACTACTGGAGTTGTATTATTTTTAACCATTGTGTCAGTATCAATGATTTCAAATGTCTCAATAGTCTCTTCATGCTCATTTATAGGATTAAGCTTGGCTTCTTCCTGTACATGATTTCAAACTTGTCATCTGTAGTATCCATTTTAGAGCTAGAACCTTCTTCCCTGGTTCTTTTTACATTTCTGTCCTACATGGCTGGAGTGTGTAAAATAGAACTAATACCCATTTGTTCCTGTAGGGTTGGAATCTATAAAGAGGAACTAGTATCTATCTGATTTTCCACATCTATTAAGGTATTTGTCAACCACTTTGACTGGTTGGCATATTTTTCAATGTCTGGCCTGGAGTCATGCATAAAGGCCTTAATTTGATTTTGAGCCTTAATTTGTTTATGAATCCGTTAGGGTCATACTGCCACATGAAACTGCTACTGAAATTCATTTGTTGTAAAATATTCTTTGCTTCTTGTCCAGCTTCCCTATTATTACAAATAAAAGGGCCCAACTGGTTTTTTTATCTTGAACTGTGTTTTCTTCCTAGCTGATAGAAAATTGACATCATCTGAGTTTATGATCTCTCTGAAATATTCTAATGCAAATATTCTCATGGGGAGATATCTAAGCAGCTTGTAGGAAGTGAGTTAGCATCTATATATCCTAATTTCCATGTGGTGCTAATATAGATACCAATCTCCTACTCTACTATTTTTAGACAACTACAAAACTATTTTTATCTCATCACTAATCCTGGGTTGGTTGCTACTGGTTAATATATTTACAACTGGATGAAAAAAGGAATCAATGAACTCCTTACAACTAAAAACAGTGGAATAGTTTTGGATCAGTGGTGTCCAAAAGATGACAGGTCTTGGTTGGCCCTTAGTGTCCAATTTTTGGATGTTGACTGGAAATATAGGAACATGTGGAACAATACTGAAGAGTATTTGAATACTCTTTCATTTGGAAATCTGATCAATTGATCATGGATTATGTCTGCCAAGAATTAGGCAAAAATGAAAATTGTAGTTGGAGGCTTGCCTGGGCAAAATATAGAGAGGAAATAAAGTACAGGTTCATCTACAAATTCATTAGTGATATACCCAACGATACAAGAGAACATGGTTACAAGTTGTCTTGCCTTCTCAGAGAAAATGGTGGCAGAGTATGGAGGATTGTCTGTAGGAGTATGAGACTCTTCTAGGATGAAAGTCTGAAAGATTTGAGCCCTCTAGGGAAGGTCCAAATTTATGTAAAGTTCAAGTAGGTTTTCAATGGAAAATGGGGTTTCATTTGGGCTTGGTTGGACCTGCATCATTTGATTTATTGACTCTACAATAATGGTGAATTTTTCTGTTTGTCACAAGAGACTATGGCTCTTTGAATTGGATATAGAAATCTTGGCAAAAATGGATGATTTCTCAGAATAGGTATACTTGTGGGAACAAGTATTTGGGAAAATTTGATTCCCATAGGTGAATGTCATCATTCTGGTTAAGGAAATTATATTTACTCTAGCAGGGGAGTTTTAATAGATGGCTAGAGGTGGATGTGTCTTTAATTTGGAAATATATGTCGGCCAATGAGAGGTGGTCAATGTCCAAGTGAGGGGTTTGTAGGGGTTTTTCACTTAGAATGCTCCAGGAAGCCATAATTTGGTTTATTCTATTTGAATTACTCTTTCTTTGGCTTTAGGAGTAGGGTTAAAAGCTCTGAAACAGTGGGAAAGGTGAATATAGTCTGCAGGAAAGGGTTTCTTCCGATGCATAGTGGGTTTCTTTAGTTTGGCAAGGTTTTTTAATTAATTAAGTTAATTAACCTTATATAAATAGTGTGCAAAGCTTAATTACAGGGCCATTCTAGTTCTTTCAAGAATACCTAGAAAAACAATGATTAGGTGTGCAGACAGGGTTTTGTCGTAGCAGCAGAAGTTTCTGAAGATTGAATTGTCTGTGTGCTGCTTCAATTTGGAGTCGACAAGGTCTTCAGTTGAAAATGGGTAGAAAATGATTGAACAGATTTCCTGGGCATTAGAACTGGTTGGCAGAGGTGTTTGCAATGAAAATGAGTGAAAAGAGTGAAAAGGGATCTTTTTTGGTTTTTAACCAACAGTGGTTCAATTTGAGCGCAGGATTAACAAATGAATAGTGTGCGATTTCATTTTACGCAGGGAGGTGGTTTTATGCAATATTGCACTGGTTTTGGGTAGAGGGAAGTATTTTTTGAGAGCACACGATACAACGTGTTGCTACCACGTAGTGAAACAATAATCAGCCAAAACTGCGAATTTCGTGTGGTTTGGGGATTTTAAGTGACGAACGATGGGAGTGTGCGATATGGATATGGGCCGTCGAATCTAGAGTGTTTGATTTGAGGGAAATCACGTGGCGGAGTTGCAAGGGCGAATTTGGGATGTGTTTGGAAGGGCCCAAGGATAAATAATGCAGTGAGTTTAATACATTCAAAGGTTTCGTGAGGGCCGGGAAATTATAATGTGGGGGTTTAAATACATAAAGCGGGACTATAGGTTAGGAAGTAACTTAGGATAAAGGGGTTTTAGGGTGCTTTTAAGGAAAAAGGGAAATTAATAAAGGGGAGGGTATTATTTGTGATGGGAATGGTTTTCACACTAGGGAAAAGAGGTTTTGGGAAGGGGAAATGGGATGAAATAATGGCGGAAGTGAAATGAAGGGGAGGGGATATTTTTACAAGGGGAAATGAAAGGAAATGGTGCTTAGAAATGAAGAAGGGGAAAAAGCATTAGGGAAAGAAAGGTAATGAAGGGATAATGAAGGAGGGGAAATTAATAAAGGGTGAAATGAGGGGAAATTAGTGAATAAGATTTAGTGAATGTCCTTTGCCTTTGAGAATTCCTCCTACACATAAAACATAAGATTAAGCATGATGAAGGTGCATTTGAGTTGGAAACCTTGTATATTTCCAAAAATTCTTTTGCCTACCCTTTATTTACCCTATCATTTTCTCTTCATTCATTGGGTGCATTTGAGCTTGCTGGCCCTTTATTTCTTTTCCTTGATTAGAAAAATATCTAATTCTAACCTTATAACTTCCAATGGCTCAGATTAAATTGATGATCTCAGTATTATTCTCTACCTATCAACATGAAATTTAAAGCATGAATGAATCAAGATTAAACTATTTGACCATCATGGATTGTGGCATTTTTTACAAGCCGCACATAATATTATTTGTAAAAAGGAGTGGCATTTGAATTTGCACACTTTCATGATCTATTCTTATCTTTTTTGGGGGTTCATATTTTATATCTTTTTTATCTTTTTCTTTCTTTTGGTCCTTTGATTATTCTTTTAGGACTTCACCCTCTTCACATTTTTTATTTTATTTTTTAATATGGGAAAACATTTTGCAGAAAACAACAGTATGTACAATATTACAAGACTAATCATAGTCAATTCAAAAGTATGAATCCTATTATTATAGGACCCTATTAGTGGCTCCACATATGGATGGAATTTCCTGGTGAAATGTCAAGAACTTTAAGATTAGTAGCCTTTGAAACTTTGACTTTGGTTTCCTTGTAACTGCTTCTCTGTGATCTGGTTTATTCATACATATGATGCTACAAGTTTCAAAGCTTATGGCCTTCTCTTCGGGCTTCAACCTCAAAAGATAATCATCCAATCCAATCTAAACTTTGCAATGTTATGTACAATGACCAAAGTAAAATAATGAACTAATGTTAATATGGGGACAAGTAATGCTTCACCATTCTACCATTGACTGGTCCACCTGGTAGATCTGTTCTATCTAGTTACCTTAAGAAAAATGCATTGTTACCTCTGTAACCACAAATGATATGAGGGCCTTGCCATAGGAAATCAAATTTACCATGTTTACCCTTTTCTTCTCTTCTGGAATCCCATTTGAGTACTTTTTCACCTATGTAAAAATCATCTGTTTTGGTTTTCTTATCAAAAATTATTTTGATTTTATCTTGGATCACTTGGTATTTGACATAGACTTCTTCCCTGGTTTGTTGCAAATGTATTGTCTGATTTATCCTCCTTTGGATATCATTTGGTTCTACTTGCAACTCTTGAATCATTTTCATCACTGGTACTCCTAAAGAGGATGGAAAAACAACATCCATTCCATATACTAGTTGATAAGGAGATGTACCAATGGACTTTTTGGTAGTTAGTCTGTCTGCCCATAAGGCATTAACCAACTTTTTGTTCGAGGTCTTATTATTGTCTTCTAACAGTTTCTTGATGATATTAACAAGGCTTTTGTTTGAGGATTATGCAAGTCCATTACCTTGAGGGTAATAGGTAGTGGAATGGCCAAGGGTAATGTGATATCCGTTACAAAAATCTACCATTTTCGTGGATTTGAAAGCAACTGCATTATTAGTAATGATTTTTTGTGGGCATCCAAACCTAGAAAGGATGTTTTTCTTAAGGAATGAAATGATGACAGAGTCTGTGGCTTATCTAGAAGGGATGGCTTCTATCCATTTAGTAAAGTAGTCAATGGCTGTCAAAACCCATTTATGCTCGGCTGAGGAGGGTGGGTGAATTTCCCCAATTAAGTCTAAACCCCATTGTTGAAAAGGGATTTCTGCTGAGATGGGTTTGAGGGGTAAAGGAAAGAGTTTCTTCTTGCCTTCAAATATTTGGCATTTATGACAGGAGGTCACATATTTCTTGACATCTGCAAAAAGGGTGGGCCAATAAAAACTTGCCCTTAAAATCTTATCAGCAATTGTTTTCTAGTATGGGTGTCCTCCACAATATCCTACATGAAATTCTTGCATAACTTTGTCAGCTTCATATTTTAATAAACAATTCAACAAAATGCCACCATTATCTTTCCAAAATAAATTATTTTCTATGATACAATATTTCATTGATTTCATTTTCAAGAATCTACCTTTAGTTCTAGATAAACCAGGAGGAGCATGTAAATTTAGTAAAACAAATAGGATATCTACATACCAGGGTGAATCTATGAAAGCTTCACTGATCTGTGGAATCGCCATCTCTTCCTAATCATCTAGGGCACCAATGAAATTCATTTCTAAGGCTTGACAGCTCAATTCAGCCATGAGTTTAGCTAAACCTTGGCCTTCGATAAGTTTTGTAGGCTTTATTTCAATGTCATATTCCAAAATAGTGGCAATCCATTTGCATCTCTTCCCTTTAGGCCCATTCTGTGTTAGAATGTTCTTTACTACTGAATTTGGAACATATGCAATGATGTGTGAGTATAAGATGTACACCCTGAAATCTTTAATAGCTTTCACTAAAGCAAGTGCTTGTTTTTGCATTATATTATACTTTAGTGTAGCATCTCTCAAAGATTTGTTGAAGAATGCAATAGGCTACTCATAACCTTGATCATTCTTTTGCAACAAGACTGCTACAATAGTATGTTCTGAAGCAAAAGAAAAATTATAAAATCTTTTTTGAAATCAGGACTTATGACGACAGGTGTTTTAGTAAGTGCTTCTTTGATTGCCTCAAAAGACTACTTAGCCTCTATTGTCCACTTAAGTGTTAAATCTTTCTTTAACATGTTATTCAATTCTCTGATTAGTTCTGCTATGTTAGAAATGAATCTTCTGAGAAAATTTATTTTACCTAAGAATGATTGTAATTCTTTAATGTTCTGGGGTGGTTGATGCTTAGAATTGCCTTTATTCTAGCTAGATATATTCTAATTCCATATTTTGATATTATGTGTCCTAAGACTTTACCTTCTTCCAGTCCAAAAAGTGAATTTTTAGGATTTAAGGATATGTCAAATTTTCTACATTTAGTAAGAAATATTCTCAAATGATCTAGATGATCATTATCTGATTTGGAAAACACTGTGATATCATCTTGGTAAACAACTAAAAAGTCATGGATTTCTTTTGCATAAGATATGTCCATAGCTCTTTGAAAGGTAGCCCCTACATTCATCAATCCAAAAGGAATTTTCAAATACATGAAAGTCCCTCAGGGAGTGGTAAATGCAATCTTTGCTTGATCCTCTGGTTGAACTAAAATTTGGTTGTATCTAGAAAACCCTTCAAGTAATGAGATTCTAGATGATCCTACCAACCTCTGTAGAATATGGTCCGTTTTAGGGAGGGGATAATTATCCTTCAATGACACTTTGTTCAAGTTTTTGAAATAAACACAGAGTCTGATTTCCCCTGTTTTCTTTTTATTGGAAATAATATTGAGAGAGGGAAGGGTGAATCAGTATTAGTCAAGTCAATAATATTTTTCTTTTCATACTCAAATTTATATACACTACTTCCATGTGGGCAACCCACATGTACACGCAGTTGTGTTTAAAGAAACAAGCGTATATCCAGCAAACTAATGGTTCAGTTAATTCATCATATGTTGATCTTTAGTTTGTGCATCAATACTTTATTAAACATTAAATTGTAACCATATAAATTAAATAACATAGTGAACCATCACATATAAGCAACACACATGAACACCAAGATTTAAGGTGGAAACCCAATGTGGGTGAAAACCACCTGTTGCTGTCATCTCTGTCTTCTTTTAATAATAAAAAAATCTGATTACAACATTCTACTAGTGTAGACTCATACCAGTATGCAGGCTTCTACCTACAGAAGGGTACAACCTTCTCTCATTCTCTAGCTTCTACTGAAAGGGAGCTACAACCCCCTAGCTCTTGTATTAGCTGATATGTTTACTAGCACGTAGGCGCTAACCTACAGAAGGCTACTGAATCAAACACTTATTGAACCTCTGTCATAACTGAATCAAGCATTCATTCAAACTTTAATCAACTTCAACAAATCAACTGGAACAGAGAGATCACTATAACCAGTACATAGATTTGTACCTAGAACACTGCATCATCATTCAGAACCTATTGTAACCTCACAACCATATACCAGAGGGTATACACAACTTGGAAGAGTCGAACCAATGTGTATACGCAACTTCATCAAAGCAAACCAGTGTATAGATCTACAAATACTTACTTATAACTTCGTTGCACTTCCTGACTTCAGACATACCCAAATCATCACATATAAAGGATAATATATGTGTTAGCAACCAGATCTATCCCATTAGATCACATAATGATAAGTCATTATGGTCCTGATCCATCATTCATCATCATTGAAGAAAATCACTATCAATCTGAAAACTGTTACTAGAATGCAGTCACCAGAACATAAAGCAAAACCCAGAAGTCTGCATCAACAACAAGAATCAATTGGAACTTCAAACATCATAGTTCACAAGGTATACGCTACTTTTTTGTGTCAAACCTGCATGTATATGCGCTTTTACCAAAGTCAACCAACGTATACATCTGTAAATATTCATTCATAATTTTGCAGCTATTCCAGACTTCAATTATACCCAGATCATAATATTTACAGAACAACACATGTGTCAGTATACAGATCTAGAATAAACATGATCAAACCATATAAAGATAATTCATTCCAAGCCTTAAGATCCCAATCCATCATTAGATCTTGTACTCCATCAACAACTAAGGTTCCTCCTTGGCTTAGATCAAGCAGAGCATCATAAACCCATAACCTGCATACTAGAACTCACACTTTATCAAATATTCAATACTTGTCTGCTATGGCCTAATGATCTTCTCCTCCTTATATAGTTTTAGGCCTTTCTCAATACCATGGACCAAAACCACTTAGGACCAATACCTTGGATCAAATACCTAGGGTCAATACCTCAGACCAAAAGCCATGGACCAATACCATGGATCAAAATACCATGGACCAAATACTTTGGAGCAAAAAATTAGTTTTCCAAGGTATACACGCTTTTCCTTCTGTGAAAGTGCATGTGTACGTTATATGCTCCTTTTTTTCTATTAACCTGCATGTATACATAGCTTGGTCAAGATGAACCTGCGTATACCTTTCTTTCTTCATTCTTTGTATTTTGAACTGTAATTCTTTGTTTTTTTCATGTCGTACTGTGATCTTACATCTGATTAAATCTCCTTTTGAACTGATTCCTTGAAACTATCCTACATTTCATCACATCTGTAAACACTATTGTTATGCATTTTGTCACATTTGATATCTCTTATGTAGATTCATCTAGTTACCATATACAAGAGAGTTGTTATGCTAGAAGTGTGTTTCCATCAAGTACAACACATACATCATAATGCCAACAATCTCCCCCTTTGGACTTGATGGCAACAACAACCACACCAAGTCACTCTCCCCCTTTGACATCAAGGGCAAACGGGTCATCCTCCCCCTGAGTGCATGCTGAATTCTCTGATATGCTGAAGTGCCTTGATTGAGCTCCCATGATCAAGTCCATGCTTCCCCTGAGCATAAGCAAAGTCTACAAAAAAAAATGTTCTAAAAGAAGAACATGACTCTATACATACATCACAAATGACCTTCCTATCACCAATGACTCATACATACATCCATCTCCCAACAAAGTGGGGATATACCAAATTTGACTCATGCTCCCAACCAAGTGGGGATATACCAAATTTGACTCATCCTCCCAACCAAGTGGGGATATACCAATTGTTTATACATGACAGAAATTACATCATATGACCAAAAAGGACTCATCAATAGACTACGACAGACAAAGAAAAGTTATTACATCATGGGTCTTTATATGCCCTTTACATCAAATGATTTTTATAATAGACCAAATGTCTAAACAAGACCATGATAGTCATCGACAACTATCATACTCCATGTATGATCTGCACCATAAGCATCTATTAGCATCCAAACCAACAACCTATATATGTTCATTAAGATATGACAGAGTAAATATCATCAACATGTGACAAAGTATGTCTGCATGTAGATATCAACTCATCCTATTGATCTCATCAAGATAAACTTGCTTCTTTTCTTAATAGAAAGAGCCTTATCATAGCCTTCCATGAATCAACTCAGCATATGTCATATCTCCAAGCAATAACACAAAATCATTCACACCATACCATATGTGAAAACATCATGTCATCACATTATGATCTTTCACATCATCATCATGAATTGCATGATCTTTCCACAAGGACCTTCAATATATCAACCATGTATCATCACTAGGGAACATCCCATATCTGATAAGCATCAACCATGATAATCAACATATGTGAGTATCAACCTATCATCATAAGATAAGAACTCATGATCATTATGTGGTTAAGTAAGCCATGTCTTTGAAAATCCATGTCCTCGGATAGCTATGTTTGCAATAACACCATTCTCTTAACCAACAATATGCAACTTAAGTAATCATCCATGTATCCATCAAAGAGATATCAATATCTATCTAGCAAACCATAAGCTCATGGTCATTTGTAAATATTTCTTGATATCATCAACAACAACAATTCTCAACCATGTGAGAGCCAAGATCTATAGGAATCTTGTATCATAACTACACCATATGAACGTTATGCATCTTTGAAGAAATGACGACTGTAGCATAGAATAAATGAGTGCCTCATCATCAATTAATGAAGTTGTGTACTCAAGCTTTGTACTTCTCCTTGTCCTTATGAAGATCACCATGTAAGAAACATATATATATATACATCATTAAAAATTCATCCACTATCATCCATAAATCTGATCTGAATAACAATTATGTAACCCCAATCAATATAAGTATCATCTGAGATTTCATCATGGGAAACTTATAATTTTCACATAGCAAGATGTATCAATTTAAACACTTTATCCACATAAGCATCATCATCATCTAAAAGACTTCTAAACATAATGCCAACAATGCTTTGTTAGAAGCATAACATGTTCTCCCCCTGAATCTGTTCCACCTATTCATTGTCAGATCTGATCATTGCATATATCAATAAGAAGTATCAAGGAATCATCATCAATCAGATATACATCAAGTTATAAACAACTTGTTAGGATAAAAACACTTCTAAATAATATCCACAAACTTTAGTCATTTACGACAGAAAAGATAACTGATAATTGTCTGAATCGTATCACATCAGTTTTCTGATAATGTCCCGCAACATTTTTCTCAAACTATGTATACGTGGTTGTGAAAATTTGAACTCGCATATATATGTGACTTTTCTTCATGAAACTTGCGTATGAGATTTAGAACATTGAAGTTTCATACTTTCGGCTTCTCCTGAGTCTGTCATGTTTGTACACTGTGCCATGCCACATTTTTCTAACTGTACTTCCTTCTTCTTCCATATCTTCAAGTGTGATGATGTTTTCTCCTTTTGGTATGGTGCTCAATATTTTCTCTTGCATTCCTTTGGTATATTTCCAAGCTTTTTACATGCATAACATCTTACATGTTTCATATTTCTTCTATAGCAGTCAATGGCTTTGTGACCAAACATATTGCAAGAAAAACAATATCCCTTAAAGTACTTGCAAGTTGATGATCATTTTGTGTGATGGTCTTGAACCAATCTACTTCCGCATCTTGCTGCAATATGTTCAATATTATGACATATAAAACATTCAGCATTATTCATTTGAGGAAATAACCGACTATCATTTCCATGGTTAGGAGTAAAAGATTTTGTTTGAAGAATTTCTTTCCTTGGTTGTTGATGGGATTGACCACTCATCTCCTTGTTGAGCATTTCAGATTTTGCATTAGAGTTCCTTGCCTTACTTTGTGAGCTAGATTCACCTTCAAGAGACTCATGAAAACCAAGACCAGTTTTGATGGTAGGAGACCTTTGACTACTAAGAATATCATCCAAGATCTTAGTACTATCTTGAAATCGTAAGAGCTTATCATTTTCTTCTAATTTACCTTTTAGTATATTTACTTCAACCTGATAGTGCTCTTGCTTTTCAAGATACCACTTCTTCATGATTTCTTCAGCTTTTCTTCCTTCTTCCATCTGTTGCCTTAATTCAAGAACTTCGTTTTCTTTTTTTCAAGAGCTTGGAGTAGTTCTTCATTCTGCTTATTTGATTTTTCAAGATATTCTTTTAGCGAGAGTATCTTAGCTTCAAGACTTTCATAATAATAGGATCTATTTTTGAATTTCTTGATTGTTGTGCTCCTTTAATTTACTTCATTTCTTAATGATGTCACTTCATCCTACAGCTTTTCACATTGATCTTCCTTTTCCTTGAATTGCTTCCTTACTTTGTTTCCTTCCTCTAGTTGCGCTTTTAGTTTAGTAGCTTCTTCTTTGAAGGCACAATCCCTTTTGTCCAATAGATCTTGTTGATCTCTAATTTTTTCCGTAAACCTTTTAAATTATGCCTCTATTTGATATCTTTCTTCCTCACCCATAAGAGAAAATTCAGCTGTTTCGCTATCACTTTCATCATCTTCAAATGGATGGAGAAATGTATCACTAGAGGATAACAAATTCATACCTGATAGTTCTTTTTCTTTTTAATCTTCATTCTTAGGTGATTCTGAATCTGAAGAGTTGCTTCCACGTAATCCCCAATCAATTCTCCTACTGTCAGAGTTCCTTTGAGATGTCTTCTTCTTCTGAGGTTCTTTATTCTTTAGCTTCCTTCCCATTGTTCTATGGATCTCCTTCAAGCGATCAAGCTTCTACCAAAGGACCTGCTCTGATACCAATTGTTGGAAATAATACTGAGAGGGGGGGTGAATCAGTATTAGTCAAGTCAATAATCTTTTTCTTTTCATACTCAAATATATATATGCTACTTCCATGTGGGAAACACACGTGTACACACAACTATGTTTAAAGAAATAAGCGTATATCCAGCAAACTAATGATTCAATTAATTCTTCATATGTTGATCTTTAGTCTATGCATAAATACTTTATTAAACATTAAACTGTAACCATATGAAGTAAAACAAAGTGAACCATCACACATAAGCAACACACGTGAACACCAAGATTTAAGGTGGAAACCCAATGTGGCTGAAAACCACCTGCTATTGTCGTCTCTGTCTTCTTTTAATAATAAGAAAATATGTTTACAACATTGTATTGGTGCAGACTCATACTAGTACGTAGGTTTCTACCTGCAAAAGGCTACAACCTTCTCTCATTCTCTAGATTCTACTAGAAGGGAGCTACAACCCCCTAGCTCTTGTACTAGCCAATATGTTTACTAGCATGTAGGCGCCGACCTACAGAAGGCTAAAAACTTCTTTCTTCCTCGAGGGACCACATTTCATAAATTTTCATACTAGATACTCCTGGAACACAACATCATAATCTAAAGGCCATGTTTCATCCAATTTTCATACTGGACCCATCAACAACATTGAAGCTCAAACTTATAACTGCAATATAGCCATCAAATACTTCTGCATCAACTAATCACTTAAACTCAATCATCACTCTCTAAATCAACCACAGCTAAATCAATCAACCCATGAATCTCTAACACAACTAAATCTAACACTTACTGAACCTCTGTCATAACTGAATCAAGCATTCATTCAAACTTTAATCAACTTCAACAAATCAACTGGAACATAGAGATCATTGTAACCAGTACAAAAATTTGTACCCAAAACACTACATCATCATTCAGAACCTGTTGTAACCTCAAAACCATACACTGGAGGGTATACACAACTTGGAAGAGCTAAACAAGCATGTATACACAACTTCATCAAAGCGAACCAACTTATAGATCTGCAAATAATTACTTATAACTTCACTGCACTTCTTGACTTCAAGCATACCCAGATCATCACATATAAACGATAATACATGTGTTAGCAACCAGATCTAGCCCATCAAATCACATAATGATAAGTCATTATGGTCTTAATCCATCAACCATCATTATTGAAGCAAATCACTATCAATCTGAACATTGCTACTAGAATGCAGTCACCAGAACATAAGGCAAAACCCAAAATTCTGCATCAACAACAAGAATCAATTGGAACTTCAAACATCATAGTTCACAAGGTATGCGCTACTTCGATGTGTCAAACCTGCATGTATACACGCTTTTACCAAAGTCAACCAGCGTATACATCTGTAAATATTAATTCATAATTTTGCAGCTATTCCAGACTTCAGTTATACCCAGATCATAATATTTACAGACAACACGTGTTAGTATATAGATCTAGAATAAACATGATCAAACCATATAAAGATAATTCATTCCAAGCCTTAAGATCCTGATCCATCATTAGATCTTGTACTCCATCAACCGCTAAGGTTCCTCCTTGGCTCAGATCAAGCAGAGCATCATAAACCCATAACCTGCATACTGGATCTCGCACTTTATCAAATATTCAATACTTGTTTGCTATGGCCTAATGGTCTTCTCATCCTTATATAGTTTTAGGCCTTTCTCAATACCATGGACCAAAACCACTTAGGACCAATACCTTGGATCAAATACCTAGGGTCAATACCTTGGACCAAATATCATGGACCAAATATTTCGAACCAAAAACTTAGTTTCCAAGGTATACGCGCTTTTCCTTTTGTGAAATTGTGTGTGTATGTTATACGCTCCTTGTGTTCTTTTAACCTGTGTGTATACACAGCTCGGTCAAGGTGAACCTGCGTATACCTTTCTTTCTTCATCCTTTGTAGTCTTAACTATAATTCTTTGTTGTTGTCATGTTGTACTATGATCTTTTATCTGAGTAAGTTTCCTTCTGAACTGATTCCTTGAAACTGTCCTACATTTCATCACATATGTAAACACTATTGTTATGCATTCTGTCACATTTGGTATCTCTTTTGTAGATTCATCTAGTTACCATATACAAGAGAGTTGTTCTGCTACAAGTGGGTTTCCATCAAGCACAACACATACATCATAATGCGAACACTTTCTTGTGGTGACTAAATTAGAGAGCCAATCTGAATATCTAATTGGTGCTATGATTTGTGCATCATACATCTTTTTTACTTCTTTTTCAACTAATGGCATAAGAACTGGATTAATTCTCCAAAGATTTTGTTTGAAGGGTTTCTAATCTTCTTTGATAGGTATTTTATGTTGGATGATGTTGGTGTCATCAGATTTGAGGTCTTCATAACTCCAGGAAAAGACATCTTGAAATTCTTTAAACATACTTATGTATTTTAGCTTTTCAGCTTGAGGTAATGCTTTGGATATTTTAATAAGCATAGGTTTTTCTTTTGTTCCTATGTTACATTCTTCTATGTCTGATCTTAAAGGCTCCATTTTTGGTTTTCTAGCTACATCATTTGAATCAAAAAAATCTTCTAACGGGACTAATCCCTTAGGCAAAAAGTTATTTTTAAGCTTTAAAATCTCATAATCATCATTGATTATTTCTTTTATTTCTATTTTTTCTAAGTTATCTATTTCTACTTTAATGAATTTAGTGGGTTTATTTACATCTAAATCATTTATATCTATCTCACTATTTATGACATTATCTATTGTACAACCAGTATCTATGTTACAGTTTTGGAATTCTCCCTCAACATTCATGAAATCATAGATTTGAGAATCTTGTGAAAAAATCTGCCAATATTTCATATTATCATGTATAACAAGTCTGTGTCTTACGTCTGCACTGTACTGGTGGTTGGGTTGAAAAGGTAATATGCAAGTGATAGAAAGATTAGCCAAACTATGAGCTTGCATGTTTTGTTTCCTAGGAATAACAGTGAAATCAGTTTCAATAAGTTCCTTAATCAGATCTAGAATAGTTTCTTTGTATTAGCTAAGTCTAGGATTATTCACAGAATACTCTCCTTTAATTTTCTTTTGATCAATTCTGAGTCTCCCATGATAGAACCTCTCTTGGCTCTAAGTTTCTTACAATTGGCAGTCCTAAGATTAAAGCTTCATACTCTGCCATGTTATTTGTGCATTTAAATTTTAATCTAAAGGCATGAACTTCAGAATGATTATTTTCCATGTTATGAATCCAAACTCCTGCACCTACTCCTAACCTATTTATAGAGCCATCAAAATCTAAATTCCATAGAGACTCATGTGTTATGTTTTCACTATCAGGTGCTTTGTATTTTACTTCTACATTTGTGCTTTCATTTTTGCCATTGTCTGAATTATACAAGATAAATGAGTCCATATCAAAATGCATGGAGTATATAGGGTAATTCTATGGTTTTTTTGAACTACTTACCATCTATTTCATCAAGGTTTCTCTGTAAATCTTTCTTTACTGACCAAATACAGAGATGGTAGCATATGACATGTCTAATTGTAGATATCCCTGCAATTTTGTTCCCCGTGAGCGATATAATAGCATTCCATACTTGGGTTGGATATCAACAACTACTATGTCCATAACAATACTCTTTGCTGGGCACTAGACTAGAGTTACACACAAATATTTAATCAGGCCAAGGAATTTGACTTGACTAGAATCAAAGGAAAACAGGTCCTTGTAGGGTCTGGTGATATCTAAGTTTAATATATCCGTGATCGCTTTAGGAATTAGGTTATGGGATGCCCCTGAATCTAGCATAGCATTATGTAATATTTTATCATGAACATTTAAGCTAATGTAGAATGGAGGGATACCCCCTTGTTGATGTTTTTCATTTACTTCTGGACCAAATAATAACTTAGGTTGATCACCATTAAGGTTTACAGCATCTTAGCCTTCACCTATGTTTAGTGTTTCAGTGATTTGTGCTTTGTATGATTCATGTTTTACTAGCTCTATCAAAGGAATTGATATTTTCAATTTGCTATCTCAATCTTAATGTTGAATGGAAATTGAGTTTTGCCTAATTGAATGAGTTCTTCCTTAGCAATTATGGTCTGTGTACTTTTGTCTTCTTTATCAACACTTGGTAACTCAATTTGTGTATCAACAGTTTTATTTTGAATTTTCTTATTTGGAATAGTGTGAGCAACAGTTGAAGTTTGAGTTTCAACTAGAGTTATGTCTACAATTTTTGGGCTAGAAGTCTCTTGAGGTTCCTCTAGGGAGAATTTGTAGAACTTTGGTCACAAGGGCTTCTGCTATTTTTTTAGTTTGGGTTTGGACTGATTTCTTAGTGGGAACTTTTGTATTCTTTTTTCTTCTAAGGATATACTGTTTTTGAACTTCATAGATAGCAGATTCATAGCCTTGTTTGTAGTCAAAGGACTCTCTAGATTCTAATTGTAATTGTTGTAACATGTACAGTTCTTGTTCTTCCTGGGTAAGAAAAACAACATCTTCATTTTTAATCTCGAATAGGTTTATTTGGGTGTCCTCCTCTTCTTCATGGTTTTGTGAACCTTCAGCATAATTCTCCTAGAAAGGTGGTTTAATTTGTTTATCAGGTATAACATCTCTTGTTTTTCCAGTATTAGGATTTTTCCTAGAATTGGGGTTTCTAATTGGGGGTCCTTGTTGATTTTCCCACTGAGATTTTCTTTCCATATTTTCTAATCTATCCATTATCCTTTCTACACTTCTAGCTAAATTGTCTGTCTTACCATATGAAGTGGATGGTTCCTCTTTAATGGTAACTCTTTTCTCATTTCTCATCCTAGCTCTCTTAGATAATAAATTGGCTTCTACACCAACATCATTACTTTGCATTTGTTCCAATGTTTCAGGGTTTCTTCTCTCAATTGGTAAGACATATTATTGTAAAAACCATCAGGAAATTTGATTAGTGCCAAGTCTAGTGGAGGTTTGATATTTGCAGGGATTGCATTATAGATACTGTTGAACCTAGTACAATATTCCTAAACAGATTCATTTGGAGCTCTTCTAATGTTTTCATATTCAGAAAAATATTTGTAAAGGGTTTTTCTTTCTTTCCCATCTATTGATAAACAATCTATGGAAAGAAGCTAAATCAGCAATATGATTAGCAGGTAAACCTTTAAACCATTTTTTGACATCTCCTGCTAGTGTTTGGGCAAATAATCTCATTTGCACATCAGACTCATCGATCTTATGTAACTCAAAATAATCAGTCATTTTATTCACATGTTTTTGGGTAGTATACTGACCAATAGCATCAAACATAAAGATTTTACTATGGTAGTCTTAGGGCATGGCATGTAGTTGAGCTGGTAAGACCAAAGGTGCATATCTGTCTACCATGGCTAAGGCTTTGGTTTGACTGGGGGGTAAATTAGTGGTGCTTGAAGAAGCACTTGAAATGGTTGTAGATGAACTAGATGAACTTGAGATGTTCAATTGGAGAGGAAGTTGAGATATGAATGGTTTTGGGGAATGAACTGTGGTGGATATTATAGGTGAGGTGGTAGTAAATGAAGTTGTATTTACAGTTTCTAAAGACTCCGTAGAAATTTCAGGGGTAGCAATAGTCCGGGAAACCAATTCAACTAATTGTTGAAGATAGTCTTCATCTATATGCCTTATCAAAGGTGAGGTTAAAGCTTCTAGTTTGTCAAGAGTATCCAAAACATGTTGATCTAAATCAGGATGTATAGGAACTTTGTTTGATTCAATAAATTGAATAAAATTGGGGTCTATTATAGTATCATGAATTGAATTTTCAGATTTGGCACGAAATAAAGAAATCTCAAATGGTAAATCAAATTGAATATCCTCTAAACTTGATAACTCATTAGGAAGTGAATCTGCTTTAATGAACTGACTACTACTTCCTTGATTTTCTACCTTTTTTGGTTTTCTTAAAATTCTATCAAGATAATTAACTATTATAGCAGGGTTTGGATCTGGATGTGCCCTGGTATAGTGTGTTCTTTTGGAATCCAAAATTTTAAATTTTAATGAAACTTTTTAACAACCCTAAAATAACCTTAAGACGAAGAGATTAGATTTTAAGATTTCCTTTAAGGTTTATCAAATTGAGGACTGTCCCTAGTGTGGGTGTCACTATGTTATCACTCCAATAATTTCCCTAGGGTTGTTATCTTGTGTCAAAATAAATATTAGAGGTAACAACAAACCTACCTTTTGAGATCAAGATCTAGCCTTCCTAATGCTCAGGGAGGGCTCTCCCTTTATGATTTAACTTTGTTGAGTTAATTGATTCTAGGCTAGTTATTTAAGCTTGATTGGGTTTTGATTTTGATTTGGTGGAGGAATCACTGACTTAGATGGATAGAGGGATGTATTTTACCATTGGGCTATGGGGTCAAGTGTTAAGAAAACAAGACTAAATCAAGTTCTAAAGATAGTGTTTACAACGCAAGGTAGCTGAGTAAATTCAATTTTTTAGGCTGGATGGTGAAGTGGTTTCCAATCAGGGTCAAGGAGTAGTTAAGGATTCCTCAAACCGGATAATGAGGGAAATAATAGAGGTCAATCAAAACTAGGGAGAAATGAAGGATTCCCTACTCTAGATATTAGAAGAAAACATTAAAATGAATAATTGTTCAAGACAGAGTGCACTTAAACAAATTCTGTAATAATATTCCAGTTATTTCATTCAATTTAGATAACATCCAAGTATGTGAAACACTTAAGAAGATAACAATTTGACAAACAAAAAATACTTCACTGAAGTGGTCCAACACATGAATCTTGTAATGCAATGTCTTTATTAGTCAGTCCAGTCTGCTGACTTGAAAAATGGTACAATGAACCCTTAAGATTCAAATCAATACAACTATAGAAATGTTTATCAATCCAACCTCTATACTTTCAATTTATGAAGTATTTATACAAAAACTTATTACAAAATATCCTAAACTGATTTAGGAATTATTCAAGGAAAAATAAATATCTTCATGCAAGAGGATAGAGACAGAAATGTAACTGATGCAATTTGTCCCTCTTTTATTATTTGCAGTTGGCTCTTCTTTGATATTACACTGCTTTTTCTCTTTTGTTGTTTGTCTTCCACGCTGGTTGTCCTTTTACTTTTCCTTTTAACTGATACTCTTTCATATGATACTCTTTGACTTATCTGATCTGCTGCTTTTCTTTCACTTCTATGTATCCACTGTTTACCTTGCATTTTCACAGTAAATCATTTAATTTTTCCTAAGTCTCTGTATCTGGTAATTTAATGTTAACCATTCTTCTATAGACTTCATCAGCTTCTATGTATTTTGCAAAGGTGGGCTTGTTTACAAAAATATGTTTTACCTCTTGCTAGAGGTAAAAGAGGTTCTCAAAATTTTGGTAAAGAACCTTTCCTGTAGGCATCCCTTTCATAGAGGAACTATTGGCTTGCTCCTTTGCCACTTCTCTTATTCTCTTGTTATAGTCTTCATGTGGCATTAACCTGTCATTTATTACCAATGGATTAGGCAGACCTTTATGCCTCAAAGCATCAAATTTTTCCATGAATCTACCTATAGCTAACTCCATGGTTTGGAATTTGTCCTCAAGTTGCATCATCAAGTTCCTCTTGGTGATTACCTTTTTCACCTCTAGTATAGTGCCAGTTCTGTCAGCTATGCCAAGCTCCTGCAATTCATATTTATTCTTTGAGTTAAGGAATTGGATTATTCTTGAGGCTTCTTTTGGCATATTTCCAAGTTCGGCCTTAACCCTTCGAATTTCTTCACCAGCCTCTTTGACTAAATCATTTTGTTCAAAGATAACTTGTATATGTGGCTAAATATCATTAACAGAGTTAATGGTATTGGTCCATAGCTGCTCTTTTGCTTGGGCAAGTGGCTCCTTCAATGTTAATTCCTTTTCTAAGTTCTTTATCCTCTCATTGAACCTGTTTGACTTCTGTACTTCATTTTTATGCATGATTTGAGCTAGTTTGTTCTCATCCTCTAGAATTTTTATATGTTCTTTAAGTCTATTTATTTCAGTGGTCTGAATGGACATGTCCTCCATGGCTTTGACCAATTTACTTGCTTCATCACTTGGATGAGCTATTGGTGTTGTTGTTGAACCTGTTGCTGATGTAGTTGTTGATGTTGTTGGAAATGTTGTAACTACTAGAGTTGTTGGGGCCAATGAAGTTGTCAAAGTGGAAGGAACTGTTGTAGTGACTGTAGGGATAGCAGTGGTAGTAGCTGTCTCAATGATGGCTTGTTTCAACTATATTAAATTGTCCAATTCATTCTCCATTTCTTTTAATTGTGCATTTAGTTGAAGAATGAGATCCATCATTTCATCCTGCTGGGTTTGGCTCTTTAGGACTTCCTTGGTCTGTGGATGTTCAGAAGGAGGCAGCTTTAGTTCTTTCTTCAAAGCAGCAATGTCTTCATTTTTCTTCTTTATGAGCTCTTCTGCTACCTTGATGCCATTTGGATTATATCCAATATCAATCACCAAGTCCTCTAATGACTTGATTCTGTTATCCTTGGCCTATGAGGATGCCTTTTCTAGCTTAAACTATGTTGTAATCTTGTCTAGAGAAATTTGAAGTTTTTGCATAGTTATTGCTTTGTTAGTCATTGTCGAGTAAATCATTTCACTTCCCTGCTTATGAAATTCAATTTGATTAATAGGGTGAACATCCCTGGCCAAAAATTCAAACTTTTTCTCCCTATAATCTATGGATGTTTTAGGCCGCTGGACTGCAAGCTGCAAGAAAATCATTTGCATTTTACCAATTTTAATGTCAAAAGTTGACATCAACCTCTTTTGATTGCTAGGAATCTGTTTTAAGTATTGGGCATATGTTTCAACCTTCAATGCCTCATTCCTCAACTTGATTTCTTTGTACTTCTCTTTTATATCTTTCTCTTTTTCCATTGGTTTGCTGGATGAAGAGACTTCAATGCTAAGATGCTTTTCAATAATTTGAGTATTTGAAGTGGAAGGTTGATGAGTTTCCTCTAAAACTGTTGGACCTGTATTCTTTTTAACCACTATGTCAGTATCAATGATTTCAATTGTCTCAATGGTCTCTTTTTGCTCATTTACAAGATTAAGCTTGGGCTTCTTCCTGTACATAATTTCAAACCTATCATCTGTAGTATCCATTTTAGAGCTAGAACCTTCTTCCTTAGTTCTTTTTACATTTCTATCCTGCATGGCTAGAGTCTATAGAATGGGACTAATACCCATTTGTTCTTGTAGGGTTGGAATCTACAGAAAGGGACTAGTATCTATTTTCTTTTCCAAATCTATTAAGTTATTTTCCAACCACTTTGACTCATTGGCATATTTTTCAATGTCTGGCCTGGAGTCATGCATAAAAGGGCTTAATTTGAATTTGAGCCTAAATTTGTTTATGACTCCATTAGGGTCATACTGCCACATGAAACTGCTACTGAACTTCATTTGCTGTAAAATTTTCTCTGCTTCTTATCCAGCTTCCCTATTATTACAAATAAAAGGTCCCAGCTGGTTTTTGATCTTGAACTATGTTTTCTTCCTAGTTGACAGAAAATTGGCATCATCTCAGTTTATGATCTCTCTAAAATATTATAATGCAAATATTCTCATGGGGAGATATCTAGGCAACTTGTAGGGAGTGAGCTGGCATCCACATATCCTAATTTCAGTGTGATCCTGGTATAGATACCAGCATCCTACTCTATTGTTTTTAGACAACTGCAAAACTATTTTTATCTCATCACTAATCTTGGGTCGATCGCTATTGGTTAGCATATTTACAACTGGATGAACAAAGGAATCAATGAACTCCTTATAACTAAAAACAGTGGAATATTTTTAGATCAATGGTGTCCAAAAGATGACAGTTCTTGGCTGGCCCTTAGTGTCCAATTTTTGGATGTTGATTGGAAACTTGTCTGACTGGAAATATAGGAACATATGGACCAATATTGAAGAGTATTTGAATACTCTTTCATTTGGCAGTCTGATCAACTGATCATGGATTCTATCTGCCAAGAACTGGGTAAAATTGAAAATTGTAGCTGGAGGCTTGCCTGGGAAAATATAGAGAGGAAAGCAAGTACAGCTTCATCTACAAATTCATTAGTAGTATACCCAAGGATACAAGACAACATGGTTACAATCTGTCTTTTCTTCTCAGAGAAAATGGTGGCAAAGTATGGAGGATTGTCTGTAGGAGTATAAGACTCTTCTAGGATGAAGGTCTGAAGTATTTGAGCCCTCTTGGGAAGGTCCATCTTTATGTAAAGCTCACATAGATTTTCAATGGAAAATGGGGTTTCATTTGGGCTTGGCTGGACCTGCAGCATTTGATTTATTGACTCTGCAGTAATGGTCAATAAAATCTATTGGTCAAGAGAGACTATGGCTCTTTGACTTGGTATATAGCAAGCTTGGCAGAAATGGATGATTTCTCAGAACAAGTACACCTATGGGAACAATTATTTGGGAAAATTTGATTCCTATAGGTGAATGTCATCATTCTGGTTAAGGAATTTATCTTTACTACAGCCGTGGAGTTTTAATAGATGGCTAGAGGTGGATGTGTCTTTAATTTGGAATTCTCTGTCAGCCAATGGGAAGTGGTCAATGTCCAAGTGAGGGTTTTGTAGGGGTTTTTCATTTAGAATGCTCTGGGAAGCCATAATTTGGTTTATTTTATTTGAATTACTCTTTCTCTGGCTTTAGGAGTAGGGTTAAAATCTCTGGAATGGTGGGAAAGGTGAATATAGTCTGCAGGAAAGGGTTTCTTCGAATGCACAATGGGTTTCTTTAGTTTGCGAAGGTTTTTTAATTAATTCAGTTAACTAACCTTATATAAAGAGTGTGCAGAGCTTAATTATAGGGTCGTTCTGGGTCTTTCAAGAATACCTGGAAAAACAACGATTAGGTGTGCAAACAAGGTTTTATGGTAGCAGCAGAAGTTTTTGAAGATTGAATTGTCTGTGTGCTACTTCAATTTGGATTCGACAGAGTCTTTAGGTTGCAAATGGGTAGAAAACGGTTGAACAGAGTTCCTGGGCATTAGAACTGGTTGACAGAGGTGTTTGCAATGAAAATCAGTGAAAAAAGTGAAAAGGGGGCTTTTTTGGTTTTTAACCAACAGTGGTTCAATTTGGGTGCAGGATTAACAAATGAATAGTGGGCGGTTTCATTTTATGCGGGGAAGTGGTTTTATGTAATATTGCACCGCTTTTGGATAGAGGGCAGTATTTTTTGAGAGAACGCGATACAACGTGGTGTTTCCATGTAGCGAAACAGCGATCGGCCAAAATTGCGAATCTCACGTGCTTTTGGGATTTTAAGTGTCGGATGATGGGAGTGCACGATATGGATATGGGCCGTTGGATCTGGGAGTGTTTGGTCGGAGGGCTATCATGCAGCGGAGTTTCGAGGGCGAATTTGGGATGTGGTTGGCGAGGCCTGGGGATAACTAATGCAACAGATTTAATACATTCAAAGGTTTAGTGAGGGCCGATGAGTTATAACGTGGGGGGTTAAATACATAAAGCGGGACTATAAGTTAGGGAGTAACTTAGGATAAAGGGGTTTTAATGGGTTTTTAAGGAAAATGGGAAATTAATAAAGGGGAGGGTATTATTTATGATGAGAATGATTTTCACACTAGGGAAAAGAGGTTTTGGGAAGGGGAAATGGGATGAAATAAGGGGGAAAGTGAAATGAAGGGGAGGGGATATTTTTACAAGGGGAAATGAAAGGAAATAATTCTTAGAAATGAAGAAGGGGAAAAAGCATTAGGGAAAGAAAGGTAATGAAGGGATAATGAAGGAGTGGAAAATTAATAAAGGTTGAAATGAGGGAAATTAGTGAATAAGATTTAGTGAATGTCCTTTTCCTTTGATAATTCCTCCTGCACATAAAACATAGGATTAAGCATGATGAAGATGTATTTGAGCTAGCAACTTTGTATATTTCCAAAACTTCTTCTCACTACCCTTTATTTACCCTATCATTTTCTCTTCATTTATTGGGTGCATTTGAGCTTACTAACGCTTTATTTCTTTTTCTTTGATGAGAAAACTATCTAATTCTAACCTTATAACTTCCAATGGCTCAGATTAAACTGATGAGCTCATTATTATTCTCTACCTATCAACATGAAATCTAAAGCATGAATGAATCAAGTTTAAACTATTTGACCATCGTGGATTGTGGCATTTTTGACAAGCTGCACACAATATTATTTTGCAAAGTAGAGTAAAAAGGAGTGGCATTTGAATTTGCACACTTTCATGATCTATTCTTACCTTTTTTGGGGTTCATATTTTATACCTTTTTGATCTTTTCTTTCGTTTGGTCATTTGATTATTCTTTTAGGACTTCACCCTCTTCACATTTTTTATTTTTAATATGGGAAAACATTTTGCAGAAAGCAACAATATGTACAATATTACAAGACTAATCATAGTCAATTCCAAATTATGAATCTTATTATTATAGGGCCCTAACAGGAATATTTACCAATACTGAGAGGGGTATGAATTAATATTGGGCACATTTTAAAATTTTTAATCATATTGTATAAATATTAAACAATTAAAAACACCATTCAACAATACATAATATCATAGATAGTTCACAAGCGATTTTTAGGTGGAAATCCTTCTAGGAGAAAAACCACTTAACGATTTTTAATATATGTCTTAATGATTACATCAACATCAAGCTCCACTTCCAAGATTCTCCAACAATGTCTAAAAGGAGGCTCCAACCCCCTAGTTTTATGGGCTCCAACATAAAGGATGTGCCAACACCCTACTTTTACTAGCTCCAATTGGAAGAATGCTCCAACACCCCAGTTTTACCATTTCCAACTAGAAGGATAATCCAACACCCTGTTAGCATCAATCTACTACCGTGGCACCACTCTGTCACCATGAAGGGTTCTCATGCTTCAACTTGAAGGAGAATTCAATCTTTGCATTGCACCACCCTGTCATCCTTAAAACAGAAGATAAAAGAATAAGGTAGGTCACACCAGTCACATTGATCATTAACTGCACTCATGACTCTAATCACTGCCCAAACACTATTATCAATAACCCTGGTGTCTATGTTGTCAAGACCATTGTTACAATGTCATTGAACTTCCTTTGCTTGTCATTATATTGTCCAATTTATATACACTTGTCATAATATTGTTTTCATCAACCTATTGTGCTTGGTCTTGTCTCTAAAACCATGGCACTATTAATGAATAATCAATAACCAAATAGATCCATTGCTTAGCACCACAAGTCTATGAGATAAATCAATATACCAATAACATCCAATAAGACAATCTGGTTGCTAAACCAAACGAAATTGTGTCAATCTCATTAGCTTCAACTATAAACCTCTATGACCAACACTTAGTCTTGTTATTAGAAAAATACAACCATTTCAAAATATTATCTTTCCAAAACATATACAATAGGAGTAAAGTACATAAACTCAGTCTCACTGATTCCAACATTTAACATTATTAACCTTGTGCATTAGTACAACAAATGAAATGTATCAACACTCACTCAACTCCACTGCCTCTTAGACATACAATATCAGTGATTAAGGTTGAATGGAAACAAGTTTGACTCCTTTTGATTACCCTTAATGCAATATCGTTATTACTATTTCTTTCATAACAATGATATTGCATTAAGGGTAATAGAAAGAAGTCCAATGACTAATTAACTATTTATTTATATATTGATATTTAATTCGAAAAATATATATTTACATATTATTCCATATTATATTAATGATTTAAGATTTTTCATAATATACATATATATTTAATTAGTATTCCATATTACTAATTTTTAGGTTACTAATGATTAATGTTTGATTTAGTGATTACAATTTTTGGTAATAAATATAACAAAAACTAACTTTCATAATAATTAACTAACCATTTAGGCCTAGTAATAACTAATTTATTCATTATCTTAATTTTTAAATACAAACTTTACCTTTATTCAAATGTTGGTAAT
>APFE031632612.1:0-17898 GCA_000404065.3 Pinus taeda | reverse complement strand
TCATCTTCGACATTCACCATGTCGGACATTGGGTCCAAATTCAACATTTTAGATACTTATCCTTTATAACTATTGTTCTTCAATATTTCAGTCAAAGGGATGGATATTTTTAGCTTGGAAATCTCATTCTCTAAATTGAAAGAAGGAATCTTTTCTACCTCTTTGACTGGGATTTCTTTCCTCTCCCTTTCTTTTGATGTAACTTGCTGATGTGATGGTTTTTCTGATGTTGATTTGCTACTCTCCAGATCAACTGCCTCCTTTCCTTTCCTTTGTGTAACTGTTGGATCATTCTTTGACGCTTCAACATCCTTCTTTTTCTGAATGGGTCTGACCGGCACATCTCTGTTACTAAGTGAATATCACTGTTGTTGGGTGGACAAAGCATTCATGTAGCCTCTTTGGTATTCATCTGATTTCTCCTCCAAGACAATGTCGCTTGCTAGAATGAAATCTCCATCTTTGTGTGTCACTGAATTCTCTGCATACTCCTCCTCTTCAGTGAGATAAGTAGGAAAATCGTCCAGAGTAAAGAGATGATTTTATTTACATATTATATTTCCGTCTTCATCTGATTCCGGTCCATGCACAAAATTTTGCTGCAAAGGTGTTTGTACTAGTTGTTGTGCAATCGTCTCTTGAGCTCGCTGATCTCTTTGTCTTATTCTATACTATGGTTTTTGCTGGCCACGAAAGTTAGGATTTCTAACTTGTGGCTCTCGTTTGTCAAGTTTCACTCTTTCAAGCATCTGCTCTACCTTCCGAAGTAGCTGATCTACCGAGGAAGATTCTTCCCTTGCAGTGACCTTCCTTTCTACCTTTGCTCTAGCTCTCTTGGTCAGCAGATTTGCTTCAACGCTGACCGCTATCTTCTGCATGTCTTCCATTGTGGCCAGTTCTCTTTCTCTCAGTTGATAAGCCGTGTCAGTGTCAAAACCATCCAGGAAATTCAACATGGCTAGTCCCATAGGTGGCCTTAGATTATCTGGACTCTCATTGTAAACTGTATTGAATCTAGTGCAATAATCTTGGACCGACTCACCAACGTTTCTTTTGATTTGCTCATATTCGGCCAGAATTTGAAGAGGATTCTTTTTCACTTCCCAGTGGTTCAAAAATTTTCTTTGTAAGTCAGCCAAGGTAGCGATACGAGTATCCGGAAAACCTCTGAACCATTTCCTCACTTCACCTGCAAATGTCTACACAAAAAGTCTCATTGCCACATTCTCCGCATCGATCTCATGTAGTTCATAGAAGTTTGCATTATGTCCACATGTTGTTGAGCGGTAATGCCATTAGGAGTGCCATCAAAAAATGGGATTTTGGTTTGCTAATCAGCGGGCATATCATCTAAAACTTGAGGCAAAACGAGAGGTGAAAAACGGGCAGCCATCAGTCTTGGTGGATTTGTCATCGGAGGTGTTGGTAGAGTGTGCACAATTTTTAAGGGGCTAGCAATTGGAGTTTGAAGCTGAGCTACTTTGTAGTTATCAATAGACCGGTTAGCCTTTTCCGTCACCAAGTCTACAAGAAACTATGGATTGTGGATAGTAGAGTCAACCGCTCTTTCAGACTTCGTTTCGAACAACGATAATTCAAACTGATCATCAAACTCTAGCTCTTCAATATACTCAAAAATGTCCGGGCATGAATGGGATTTGAGCACGGGCGATATAGAGCCTTCTTGACGACGAATTCTTGGAATCAAATAGGGATTTGCGTAGATGTGCGGAGGGTCGGGATTTGGATTAGCTCTGGTGTATCTTCGAGAAGCCAACGTGCTATTGAGAACAATCAAAGGACAAAATCATCACAAAATGGAAGTGGAGAGCCAAACATCAGCTATAGGTGCAGCGCCACAAACATGGCAAATGGATTGGGTGGCCCTTTGCCTTCCTTTGCCACTTGGATAATTGACCATCTGGACTAAAAATAATTTTAAAACCACCTTAGGTTCCAGAAAATTGAAGTGCATACGAGTGGGCCCACTTATGAAAAGTCGGGAAGCGAAATTTTGCGAAACAGAGGCATTTTAGGCCTTTTTTCCTATATGCATCGCGCCACTTTGAGGCCAGTTTTTTGGCACTTGCCAGAGTCCAAAATGTGCCCAAGTGTGCTCGTTGGAAATATTGTCCTGCCTAATTTCCAACACAAGCGGAATTTTTGAATTTGGAGGTCATTTTCCCATCCAAATATTCATTCTCCCAAGACTGCTTCCTGTGTGTCAAAATAGGGGATGTGAGGCCATTTTTTCGGTGTTTTTGACCTCCTGGAGACTCAAATCATGCCTAACTTTCTTGCCCGAGTGCCAATAGTCATGATTTTTCATGTTGAATCCAAAAATGCAAACCATTTCTCATTTGGAGCTCCAAATCCTACGCGTCGCATCGGTGGCGTGGTGCGTATAGAGAAAAAACCTCTCTTTGTGCCAAAAAATTTCCATGCGACCAAACTTTTCCCAAATTCCTTGAAATTTGGGCTAGAGGTTCTCTAAGAGGCAATATGTTGGGCCACAAAAGCATCAGCCAAGATTCCAAGCCGATCTTGTTCTTTTTCCTCTTTTGTTTCTTTGCTCAGTTTGGCCTTCAAGCTCCTTATTCGGGCCTTTGCGCTCAAGTTCTGTGCCCTGTAATGACAAGCCGTCCTCCTCAATATGGTTTTGTCCCTGTTTTCCTTCTCCAGTAGTTTCTCCAAGTGTAGATTGACCCGATCTAGCCAAGACTCACGGTCGTTGTTGATCTCTTGCTCCAAGGTAGTGAGCTCGATCCTCCTCTGCTAGGCAGCTTGTCGATTTTCACGGATGATTTGCAGCTCCATGATCGTCTGCTAGTCCTCAAGTTTTTTGTTTCTCTGCTCCAGATACTTGATGACCCATCTATCCCTCTCCATATTGAGTATCAAGTCTTGGATCTCCGAGTCCTGCTCCTGAATGGTCATCCTCAGTTTGGCATTTTCTACCTCTGCCTCTTCATCCTGAATGAGGATGACATCGGTCTACTGTACACCTGATGTCCCCTCATCATGCACGGGCTTCTTGCCCTTGTCCAATACCTGTTTAGTCGATGCCGGAAGCGAGGCCCCTTCCACCCTGGGTGGAGATAACACTCGCTTTGGCTGCTGCAAACAAGTGCCTACTGCCTCTCTGATATGTAATGAAAACTGGCATGGTAGTGGTCTCATGATGCTCATGCTGATAAGAAGGACCACCCAACTCCTGCTGTGGCTCTGATAGTACCTGTGATGTGATGAAGAAGTCATGGGAGATGAAGTCCTCCCAAGTAATGCCCTGCAATCCCAACTGATGATCTACCAAAATCTGGATAAGAGCAAAGTGATACACACTGTTAAGCTACTACTGAGGGGTCTTATGCAGCATGAAGGTGTTCATCCTCTCTATATTCCTGCATATGAAAAGCGGGAGGTTCATCATCCTCACCCTAGTAAAGTGCATGAGAAAGCAGATGTGATAGGCATACAGTCGAGAGAACCTCCCCTCACAGCTGAAGTATTTCATGATCCAGAGCAGAGCATACTCATGGTCCAGAGCTGAAGTATCTCATGAGCAGAGCATACTCATCTTTCAAGTATCTGAAGGGAAAGACTCTTGTGAGCTCATTCAAGAATCTGGCTTTGATGTAAGGCTCATAGTGTTGCCTTTCCACCTTCTTCTTCTTATGCCATTGTTCTCCAACATTTGGTATACCTGTTGCCACTGATATAGCTTCGGGTGTCGATGTGAAAGTGACCCCGGCCAAGTTAGACTGACTTCCACGTAGATGAAGCACAAATAAATGGGCCAACTGATGATGAACTTTGACATTTGCCACCTTTGAAAAAATTCAAAACATGATAGGTGCTGGAAGCATGACATGGCAAGATGGCATGCTTGTAACTCAGTGAGGGTAGTGGGTTCATCCCTGAGATGTTTGCCACTCTTGTGGTGTCTCTTGGCAGCCTGCTCTTCTGAGGATGAGTCACTCTGTGTCTCCATCTCATACTCAGACGAATGCTGTGATGTCATGACTACAACGTGGACTGTGATTAGGATGCCCTTTTGATGATGGTGTGAGGTTGGGTGCCTTTGTAATATCTGTTACCAAGGGGAACAATGAAACATGGATTGTTAGGAAGGGAGTGATGAAATGGGGATAGGGGTTATAGGGAGAAATGTGTTAGGGATATGGGAGGAGTTTGGGTATTTCGATGGGGTAGAGTTTGGGGTTTTGTGTTGATCAAATAGTGGAGGGATAGGGGAGAGGGTTTGGTGGTATTTTAGGGTAGGGATTTTAGGAAAAATTAGAGAGGGAGGATGGGAAAAGTGATGGGTGAGGGGAAGAAACGAGTGGAGTGAAACCTTGGCACTTAACAAGACATTTAAACAACCCTAGCGATCAATTTCTTGGCGATTTTTTATGGTTGATTGTGTACATTGTGGTGGCATTGAAATATATCTATAAACACCCTATCATTGACAAAATTTGATGACCAAGTGAATTTAAAGGGCCTACCTCTCAATTTGATAGGCTTCACCAAAATTTGGGAGCGTTTGGGCACTTGTTTAAGCCCCTATCTATATGTGTCACGCGCAAAGCCCAGTGCACTGCGCCTTGGGTATGCGTCGCACCCTTAAGAAATTTGCATTGTGGGCAGGCTGCGTGATCCGGATTTAAACAAGAATGTAATAAAATATAGAGATAACCATATACAAAAAGATGCAGCGGAAATAATGCTTCATTTCATTAATGGAAAATACCGAAATATGCTTGTTGAGCTAATTTATGTGACTAAATTAATGCAAGTATTAATATCAATCCGGGTTTGTGAAACTTAGAGGCAAATCCATTATTTATGAAGATCGAATATAACTATATTTTGAAAGATAAATGACAAAGAAACTAAGGAAACATATACCAAAAACTCATAATTCAACAAGCTTAAAAGAGGAAATACTGAAAGAGTTCTTGACTCAAGAGACCTGCTCTCACCTCAATTATGACTTCAATGAATTAGAGACTATAATTAAAGACTCAAGATGCATAAATCATACATGAAAAAGAGCTCTTAACTTAAGAGACATTCAGGGCTTTCCACAATAACTTATTCATCTTAAAATATAAAGCTGAATAGAAACAAACTGTTGCATGTAAATAAAGGACTAAATCTAATGCATCATTTCAAAGAGAGAATGCTCAACTTGAGCACTTGCTTGCCAACTCAATTAGATGATGAGGAAACCATTAATAAATGAAATCAATAAACATGATTCTATCTGAAATAAAACTTTGAACAACCAAAGCTAACATCAACCAGAATTGCAATGAAATAGAACTAGTCTAAATTGAAAGTGTACTTATCTTGGTGTGGGGGCCCTCCACCCTTGCCTTGCACACTTGTGGAGATGATATCAGAAGCTTAGATCAGTAAACCATCCATTTATTGATCAGAAAAATAAAATTAACATAAGTCTCCAACTTCAAGTCTTCACACCAAAAATATTACAGCATAACAATGTCAAATGTCAAGTGTGTTGAGCCATCAAAATGTGGCTCTTAAATAATGAGTCTATGAAACCAACTGATCTGAAATCTCTCTAACAAACATAGCTATCCTAATCCACCTATCCAGGTCGAATCCAACTCCCTCATCCCAAAATATATGACTAAAATCAGGGAATCCTAAAACAGCCCTATTTAAATGGGATTTCTGGATGACTAGTCATGATTGACTAGCTCCAAAAAGGCATAAGAAAACTCGTTCTCCTGAAACCAAGCACAGGTAGCTTGATCCTAGTTCCCAAGCCTTCTATTCATGCATCCCATTCGTGCTGAGGTGGCCTGCATCCATATCAGTCATGAAGTGATTACGGGAATTTCTTAAAACTGCCAAAATTGCACAAAAACTCAAACTTTAATAAAAACTTTAGAATTTGATAAATCAAAGTTAAATACCTGTTTAAACATCAAATATTAATTAAAGTGAGATGAATGAGATGAAAATGAGGGATAAATGGATAACTAGATATGTTTATTAAAGCAAAATGAGATCAAATCTGGAGCCCAACATCTCTCCCATGCTTATGTTCAAGCATGTCCCCATGCTTGCTTGCTTCTCTTGGACCTTCTGCCCCCTGAAGTAGATGCTGTGCCTGTATCGGTTTCCCTGTCCACATACTCAAGTTCTGATCCCTGCTTGGCCTTTAAGATTGCTGCTTTGACCTTCTGTTTTTCATACTTGGCCTGCCATGTGTTTTTATCCTTCAGCCACTTGAATGCTTGTTTAGAGAGCAACTCATTTCTTCTTTTTAACTTGTTTAGTTCTTCCTGTAGTCTATCATTTGTTTTTGTTAACTTTGCATTTTCTTTTCTCTGAGCTTTATTCTCCTGTTTCAATTGCTTCTCAACAATTTTCTTTATTTCAAGCTGATCTGTTAGGTCCTGTATTTTAGCCAAATTCAATTCTTTCTCAAAATCTTGAGTAGTTTTCATCAAATATTCTCCTGCATCATTGTCAAATATAGAATCTCTCTCAAGGGGTTCCTGTTCTTCTGGTTCCCTAGGAGAATAGGCTTCTACCTCCTTCTCAAAATCAACAGAATTTCTAGTCCTAGGAACAGAAATAGATGGATCAATCTCATGCATAGCTAACTTCTTTGCTCTGGTTCTAGGATAGAAAGGAGAGTTCATCATACTCCTATCCTCTTGTTCTACTTTTTCTTGCATTTCAACAAAATGTTCAGTAAAGTGATGTCTATGCATAAACTCCTGCCAATCTAACCCTGTTTCTTTCACCTGATACTCTACCAAGATTTTAATCAACCCTTGATGATATAGCTGTGTGGCCTTTGGCTTATTTTCCTGTTTCACTGTTTCGATCATTTTAACAAGATTCTTATATAAGAAATATGGCAAATTTATTCTACCATCTCCTTTTATGTGCTGCAGCAATCTAACATGGTACAGATGAGCAATACTATATTGTCGGTCACAAGTCAAAAATTTCTGAATGATCATAACTAACTCTCCCCATGGTTCATTGAACCATTCACGAGGTATCCCGTTGGCTCTATCAAAGGTTCCCTTCCTGTTCTTTTCAAGGAAGAAAGTCCAAGCTTTCTCCTTGAAATGCAGACCCTTATGATAGTTTTCGCCTACCATAGGTAAGTTGAGGGCTTTAGACAAAAATTCCTGAGTCACTGGGATACTGAGTTCACCTATCTGAGTTTTATCTTGACTGAAATTATTGATAAACTCTTTAGTTATTTGTTCTGAGTGACCATTAAACTTCTGAAGGAAACCTATCATGCCTGACTGATATAGCTTTTCTATTGTTTCTTTGCCCCATTGCTCTATGTGAAATTTGGGTTCTACCCGGTTCGTCATTATCTCTGTGAACCAATAAATGTAATCCTCAGCTGTTACTAATTTCATATTGACAAGGATAATGATTATTGTTTCTAAATGAAATTGTAAAAGCTATGAAGCTTACCTGCCCTTTCTGATTCAATCTTTAAGTCTCTGCTGTCTTTTCTCTGTATAAACCTGTGTCAAATCCCTGTTTCAAAGCATACCAATCTGAACACCCATGATCAATACTCTGTCCCCTGTATATTTAAATCATAAATACACAAACAAAACTAAACATAATTACTAAAAGCATAATAAAAATTTTTCTTTTAGTTTCCTTTAAACATCCTCTGTGTATTTATACTCAAAAATTTCCTCGGCCTCAAAACATGCCCTGTATTTCTAATGACTGTATAATAAAACAAATTCTCCTCTCGGCCTTTCCAAGGTTTGGCTAAAAATTGCACTGTCTTTTACCAAGAATTTTGAAACCATGGTTGAATATACAGACAACTCACTCTCGGCCTTCCCAAGGTTTGACTACAAGTGCTCAAAAAAATTTGAAACTCATGACTGAATAAACAATTGCACTCTCGGCCTCTCAGAAGTTTGACTATTAGTGCACACAAAAATTTTGAAACCCATGACTGAATATATATATACAACTGCACTCTCGGCCTCTTCAAAATCACTGTGTATAAAAATGCATCAGCCTAGAGGGCTTTCACATATGCTCGGCCTCTGTTCATCGAATGGCAAACATGCAAAAATTAAAAAAACAATGCTCTCGGCCTCAAGACTTGACCATGCAACGTGATCGGGCAACAAACAATTGCAATCAAACAAATCAATTTAAGAACGGTTTCCAATAGTTTAACAGGCACAAGCATGAATCATTTAATGAAAATGGACGCGTTTTGACTATAGAAACTACACATTCCCCTGCTTCCTTCTCGGCGTTTCTTCCACTGCACACCCGATCATATTTTCAACAGTCAAATTAAATACATATGGCCGCATATTATCTGGTGCAACTCTGGATTACAACCCTCATGGCATTTGATGACAATCGATGGTGCAATGAGAACATATATTTATAGACTTGGCGGCTTTCAACAAAAGACATGACTCCAGTTTAACCATGTTTACACTTAGTTGTTTTAATTGCCCTCGGCGCCTTATGTGCATACTATCCTCACGCTCCCTATCGTGTAACACATGCAACTATTGAATTGGAGCGCTGGCCGATTCATTTCCATTGTTTATGCAATCAAAACTGGAGGCATTTAATCCTATGCGCTGTTAACACAAAGAGATATCCCGGATTTACGTATTGCCTGGCTGTCACTGGCCGCGCGGAAGGTAAACAACCAACGAATCCCCTCCGTTTCGGGCTGTCAAACTGCTGTCAACAAGCAAACCCTGTGAGTAATGGCGGATTCGAATTTAACTCTTAGTTCGCCGAGCGAAAATCATGCATAAACTTACCGTTTTGTTTACCAACTTCGGCGTTTTCACGTAGAATCCTTCTTAAAGCTCTCTCTCAGGCTTTCTCCGACCTTCCTTTACTGTTCTGCTCACAATCTCGACCCTCTGAGCTTTCGGCGATGAAGAAATGGGTTTGAGTCGGGCAGGGGAGGCTCTTATGACCGTTTGCTATGGTACTGGTTCTCATTAGATGATGGTAATGGTGACAGGGCCGTCCTCATTGACTCAGTCGCCCGACTGAGTCATGAGGATGGCCGTATTTGTTCAATTCAATGTATACCTACCGCCGTTCCTGCAACCAATCGGGCTTCGGCCTTCACACACCGTGGCAAGACCGGACCTGTGCGCCGTTTATTTGACTCATTGCTCTGTGTATAACCATATTCTTTGCAATGATCGTTGGTTAATATGGCGTTATTGTCATAATTTTCCACCACTGCATATGGCCTCCTTATATCACCGTGTTGCAACCCTTATACGTTTCCATAATTGCCACGACGCCTTTGATTTGTATACCATAGATACCTTTGATGCGCATTGTTTTATGTTTTGCAATATTTATATATGCGCATTTGATTGTGGCATACATATATACCATAGTCGTATTCCTATGACCATATATAACTTGCATTGCCCGCGTCCTTTGTATTATATGTTTGCATTGCCCGCGTCCTTTGTGCACTTGTTAGGGTTTATAAATATATTTCCTTTGTTTTTTTATAACCCTATGTCTTGTAATATATATGCATTTTATATATAACCTTTTTGTCATATGCATATTTCCTTCAAACATTATTAGGTTATATCTTTTATAATAATCTGAGCGCCTTATAACCATAATGTTTCTTTTCAAATGCTTTAATACTTTAGTGCATAACATATAATATCGCCTTTATAATTTAAAAATGACCATTGGGGTCATGTTTTAAAATTATAATCATGCTAATGCTCTTGATTCATGTGCAGGTACAAGAGTGGTCCCAAATTGATCATTTTGCATTCAATGAAAAATATCTAGGGAAATTTAATATGTATGGAATGGAATATGAAATAGGGAATGTAGGGTATATATGTGGGAAATAATATTAACGAATATTTGCAGGTATTAACTCGAATTAAATCAAAACTAAAAGTTCCTACAAAATTTGAAATTTAAGTACAAAATGGCGTAAAATATACTCCCTTGCTGTTGTTTGTACAGGTGATATGTACAGGTGCTCCTTGATGCTGTTTATACAGGTGGAATGTTGAATCCAAAATTTGTTTGGACAAATGGAAAGTAGCCTTTTATTTCTGCTTCTTGTTTACTATACTCCTTTGCTGTTGTTTTCTTCAAGTCCCTTTGAATAATGTTTGTTTCGTTCAGGTCCCTTTGCAATGTGCCTGGAATGATTTAATCTGCTGCAACTTGTTTGCTTCAGGTCCCTCTGCAATAGTATTTCTCAGGTCCCTCTGCAATGCTTTTGGTATATTGTCTCAGCTCTGATATGGTTATGTTGCAACAAGTTTGCTTCAGGTCCCTCTGCAATATTTCTCAGGTCCCTTTTGGTTCTGCTGCAACATATTTGCTTCAGGTTCAAAGTGGACAACACAATCCTTTAGCTGTAACAGCTAAAGGCTTGCTATAATCCTCTCCCTCGTTGAAGGTTTGACTTGTCCTCAAGTCAACTGTTGAGAGGCCCTGCATTGACATTAAATAAGAGTAGTAACACAAGAATAGAGAATTCATAGAGTCCAGGTTTCCCTGGTTTTCCTCTATGAATTCATGCTTGCTGAGTGCCAGTTGCCTGGTTTTCACTAGCAAACAATTTATTTTTTTTATTTTTTATGTTTTCATATATTGTTTTCTCTCTTTTTTTATTTATTTTTTCTTTTTTTTTCTTACTATACATATTTTTTTTATGCTTTTTCAGAACTGGAAGATGGCATAGCCATGATTTCCAGTCCATTTTCTTGGATCAGTTGTTTCATAAATATCTCTTTGCTAATAGGCTGATTATAAACCTTCAGCCTATGACCATTGACAACAAATGAGGTGGGATCCTGGTCGATGGTCTTTATCCTCACAGCTCCATTGTCAAAGATTTCTTCAATTTCATATGGCCCCAGCCAATGTGTTGTAAATTTTGCTTTGAAATCCCTGAATATGGAGTCGAATAATAACGCCCAGTCTCCCTTCTGGAATGTCTTGCTTTTGATGTATCGATCATGCCATTTCATCCTCAGTTGCTGTACTAGTGTTGTCTGTTCAATTGCTTGTTGACGCTTTTCATCCAATTGGTTAAGTTCCATGATTCTCTGTTGTTGTGCCTCGGTGAGATCCATGCCCAACTGTGCTGCTAATCTGTAGGTTTGTATTTGAAACTCAATGGGCAATAAGGCTTCTTTTCCATACACCAACTGGTATGGACTAAAACCAGTTGTATTTTGCCATGTGATCCTATAAGCCCATAATGCATCCTTGAGTTTTTCAGACCAGTCCTTTCGATTAAGCTGCACTGTCTTAGTCATCATATTTTCTAAGACCTTGTTTGTGGATTCTACCTGACCATTTGCTTGTGGATGATATGGAGTAGATTTTCTGTGCTTTATCTTGTATTTTTCTGTCAGATCCCGTACTAACTTTGAGGTAAACTGCGCTCCTTGATCTGTCACTATTTGTCTTGGTACTCCATATCGCACAAAAATTTCTTCAAAGAGGAAAGTAACCACTGTGTCCTCTGTCGCTCTGCTTACTGCTTTGGCCTCGACCCATTTTGTTACATAATCCGTGCATACAAGAATGTATCTTTTTCCATTTGACGTTGGATTAATGGGTCCTACAAAATCAAGTGCCAATTGTTCGAATGGTTCAATGAGGACTTGAGGCCTTAGTGGCATTTCATCTGACAGAATGGGTCTCCCTACTCTTTGGCAGCTGTCACACTATTTGACATATGCCTTGGAGTCTTTGAAGATAGATGGCCAGTAATAGCCCAGTTGCAGCACTTTGTATGCTGTTCGTTTGTCTGCAAAATGGCCACCACATGGTTCGTCATGACATGCTCTAAGTATATCTAGTATTTCATCTTCACGTACACACTTTCGAATCATTAGATCAGAACCAGTATAAAACAAATCACCATTTACCCAGCTATATCTAGAACTTTCTCTAATTATCTTCTTTCTTTGCTTGCTTGTAAAGTGATTTGGAAATTGTCCAGATGACAAGTAATTTGCAATATCAGCAAACCAAGGGTTTTTTACTGTTATTGCAAATAGATGTTCATCCGGGAAGTTATCTATCACAGGATTTGGGTCTTCTGGTGTTTGGATGCAGGACAGAAAGTCAGCCACCTAGTTTTCCTTACCGGGTTTGTCTTGGATTGTAATGTTAAATTCTTGCAATAACAGGAGCCATCTTGTAATTCGTCCATTAGTGATGGGTTTGTTCATCAAGTATTTTATTGCTGAGTGATCTGTATGAATATACACTTGATATCCTGTTATGTAATGCCTGAATTTGTTTACTGCGTGTATTACAACTAACATTTCTTTTTCAGTGACTGTATAGTTTGCTTCTGCAGGTGTCAGATTTTTACTAATAAAGTAAATTGCATAGTGAAGCAAATTTTCTTTCTGTCCTAAAGAAGCGCCAATTGCTGTATCAGATGCGTCAGTGGAAATATGAAATGGTAAAGACCAATTTGGTCCACGAAGTATAGGTGCCACTGACAATTTGTCTTTTAGAATTTGAAAAGCATTTTGACAGCTAGTAGTCCATTGAAATTCAATGTCTCGTGCTAGAAGTTTAAACAAAGGTTGTGCTATTTTGCTAAAATTTTCAATAAAGCGTCTGTAATAGCTTGCATATCCCAAGAAACTTCTTACCTCCTTCTGTGTTGTAGGTGGCATTAAGTTATTCAGGACTTCGATTTTAGCTGGATCCACCTTAATTCCTGATGCAGAAATATGGTGGCCCAGCACTATTCCCTCTGTTAACATCATATAGCACTTCTCATTGCTCAATGACAGATTTGATTCGATACATCTTTGTAAGACTTTTTCAAGGTTTTTAAGGCAATCATCATAGGTATTTCCGTAGACTGTAAAGTCATCCATATACACTTCTACACATTCATGTACCAGATCAGCAAAAATTGCAAGCACTGCTCTTTGAAAAGTTGCAGGTGCATTGCATAACCCAAATGGCAAAACATTGTATGCATAAGTGCCCCATGGGCATGTGAATGTAGTTTTGTCCTGGTCTTCCGTTGCTATCTTGATCTGATTGTATCCGCTAAACCCGTCTAAGAAAGAAAAATATTTCTTTCCAGCTAAAGAGTCCAGCACTTGGTCAATGAATGGTAGAGGAAAATGATCTTTTAATGTTGCTTTGTTTAGTTCACGATAATCTACACATACCCTCCATTTGCCATTTTTCTTTGGAACAATGACTAATTGTGAAACCCATTGACTATCCGAAATAGGATAAATGAATCCGACACTTAACAGCTTCTGCAATTCTTCTTTTACTATTTCCTTCATTGTAGGATTCATTCGTCTTTGCGGTTGTCTAACAGGTTTTAGTTTATCATCAGTGTAAATGTGGTGAGTACATGTGTTTGGATGGATGCCTTGCATGTCAATATAATCCCAGGCAAATGCTTTTGAATATTTCTTTAATAATGCAATTACCTCTTGTTCTTGTTGTGATTGCAGTTGGTTTCCTATATTGAGAGTTTTACCAGGATATACCTCAATTGTTTTGACTACAGAATTGGAAATTGTGTTTACAGGAAAAATGTTTTCAAAGGAATTTTGTAAAGTTGAAATAGTACAAGTTTCCTGGAAACACTGATTTAAAAGGTTATCAGCAGCTTCATACTGTTCTCGTCTAAGCTGCTCTGAAATATTTGGTTCTGAAATGAAAAGATCCATCAAATCTTCATTCCCTTCCTCTTCTCTAAAATCATAGAATTGATTAATACTTAAAACTGTTTTTGTTTGCTTGTTTTCCTGAGTTTCAAGTACTGATTCTAAAGAAGTGGTTTGTGCAGGTGAATAGAGTGTGATGTGTTTCTTTTCATCTCCATGCGAGATAATCATACTTCCTGATCTGCAGCCAATGAAGGCATCAGCGGTGGCTAACCATGGCCTTCCGAGAATTAGAGGGTGTCCTCCCAGATTTGTTTTTGGTTGCAGAATAAAGAAGTCAACAGGATATTCCCATGAATCCAGAGAGACTATGATGTCTTCTATTATTCCTTCAGGAACAACTTTAGATCTATCTGCTAGTTCTAATACTGTTGAAGTTGTTTGAAGTTCGTTTATGTGTAAAGCTTTCATTGTCTCTAATGTCATTACATTGATAGCTGCCCCTAAGTCTATTAATGTATTAGGTACTGAAAAATTATTGATTGATATGGTAACCATAGGGATACCAGGATCAATATATTTTTCTACCGTAGTATGTGTAGACATAAGGCTTGCTAACTTTCCAATGACTTGGATTGTAGTGGGATCTTTTCTTTTTCTTCCTGATTTCTTAATGCATAATTCCTTGATTGTTTTAGCATAGATAGGTATTTCTTTAATTGCTTTCAACAAAGGAATTTTTACATATGCATTTTTCAATTCATCTAAAATATCAAATTCAGGAAGGGTTATCTCTTTTGATTGTTCCACTAACCTTTCAGGGTAAGGTGGAGTTTGAGTAGTGATTGATTTACCTTTCTGAATTTGTATTTCAGTTTGTGCTTGTTCAGATGATTCTCCCTGTTCAGCTGGTTCTTCTATAATTGGAGGAGAATCCTTTTGAAGTACTTTACTAGACCTTAAATGGACATCATTTAGAGGAAGAATTGAGTAAGTAGGAAAATATGCTGCCTCCTCTATATTATATGCTGGTTTGTCCATTTTGTTATTTGGATTGGCCACCGGTTGGGCAGGCAATTGTGTTGGTCTTGGTTGATTTGATGGTAACTGTAACTGTTGTTGTTGTGGCAGCATTGGTGGTGGATTCTGCTGTGGAAATGGAATGGATGGCGGATATGCAGAATTTTGCTGTTGGAATGGCATAAATGGAGGATATGAAAATGGCTGTTGGTACTGCTGCTGGTAATGTTGTTGGTATTGTTGAGACTGTTGTGGTTGTTGGTTTCCATAACCATATCCCCGCCAACCTTGTGCAGGTTGTTGTTGATATTGCTGTGGAGGCCAAGCTTGCCACGGCATAGGAGGGTTCCAAGGATTATAAGATGGATAAGCATAATTTTGCGGAGGAATTTGCTGTTGATTTGGCTGAGGCATTCTAGGTGGCCATGGCCTCCTGGGTGCAACATAATAGAAACCTTCTGCTCCTTGCATTTCATCTATTGAAGTGTTTTGCAGTTCTTTCAATGTTACACATTGTTCTGTGGAGTGATTACCTGTACAAAGACCACACACTTGAATGCTATCTAAAGGACAATCTCTCAAAGGATGTTTCTTCTTACATTTTGAACAAAATATGGCTAAGGCTTTTTCTTCTTCTTCCTTTTTCTTATTAGCCTTTAGCACATCTACTTGTTTCCCTAATGTACTTAGAAGATTTGTTTTGAAATTCTCCAATAGACTCCCTATTTCAGCCCTTGTTATTCCTCCTGCAGCTGACTTTGCTGCTTTAGAACTTGCTTCTCTTCTTTCGGTCTTTGATCTTCCTCTTGAATATTTCTAACATAATTCAACAATTTCATCAAATGGGAGATTTGAAATATCCCCCTTACCCATGACATTTAAAATGTCAAGGTATTCATCCCTTATACTCTTGAGGAAGATAGTACGAATAGTTTCTTGATTTATGGAATGTTGTTTAGACTTTTGAAGATTATATGCAAATCGTTCTAAATATTCTTCTAGATTTTCATCTTCTTGTTGTGTCATTCTAAACACATCTTCCTTTGAATCTCTAGATCTGCAATAAGCCTGGTATTTCTTAAGGAAGACAGTTCGCATATCATCCCATGAAGCTATTGTTTGTTCACCTAATCCCATAAACCATTTTAAAGCTGCTGCTTTTAATGTTGCAGGAAAAAGACGAAGTTTATGGAGATCATCCGTATATCCATATGTTCTACATAAGATATCAAATTCAAACATGAAAGAATCCGGATCTTCGGTAGACATTCCATAGAAGTTTGGCAACACAGAAGGTGGAATGTTTTTCATTTTTACTTCCTCTCCTAATATTGCACTGGTATCTATGATTGGGAAACCAAAGGTTGTTTCTTGGTCATGTCCATCTTCTTGTCTTTTTCTGTCATTCTCTGTCTTCCTATCTTCCTCTCTCTTCCTTTCCCATTCTCTTCGTTGTCTTTCATTTTCAGCTCTTTGTTCCTCATCAGTGAGATGGACAGATCCATGTCCTTCTGCCATTGTTTGATCTGTTCAATTTCAGGTGGGGGTTCAAGTTGTGGAAAGATAGGTGGATCAATAGATGGAAAAGCAGATTGCTTTCCTTTCTCTTTTGGTTTTCCGGAAGTGGAGAATTTTTGCTTTGTTTCCCAAGCAGACAATGTTTGCCTTTCAATCAAAGTTAATCTTTGACCACTTCTTTGTTTTTCAATCAGCTCTTCAATGGGTGGATTACCAGTAACAGGTGTATGTGATGATCCTATTTCTATTCGAGGGGGGGGTTTGATAAATCTACCGAAAGGATCTCTAACTCTAGGCATAAAGAATCATAATTAAGAAAATGAAATGTAACTAATGTTTTTGTTGATTTTGAATTTTATCCTTCTATAGATTATGCCGATATTTGCCTCCCCGGCAACGGCGCCAAAATGTTGAGCTAATTTATGTGACTAAATTAACGCAAGTATTAATATCAATCCGGGTTTGTGAAACTTAGAGGCAAATCCATTATTTATGAAGATCGAATATAACTATATTTTGAAAGATAAATGACAAAAGAAACTAAGGAAACATATACCAAAAACTCATAATTCAACAAGCTTAAAAGAGGAAATACTGAAAGAGTTCTTGACTCAAGAGACCTGCTCTCACCTCAATTATGACTTCAATGAATTAGAGACTATAATTAAAGACTCAAGATGCATAAATCATACATGAAAAAGAGCTCTTAACTTAAGAGACATTCAGGGCTTTCCACAATAACTTATTCATCTTAAAATATAAAGCTGAATAGAAACAAACTGTTGCATGTAAATAAAGGACTAAATCTAATGCATCATTTCAAAGAGAGAATGCTCAACTTGAGCACTTGCTTGCCAACTCAATTAGATGATGAGGAAACCATTAATAAATGAAATCAATAAACATGATGCTATCTGAAATAAAACTTTGAACAACCAAAGCTAACATCAACTAGAATTGCAATGAAATAGAACTAGTCTAAATTGAAAGTGTACTTAGCTTGGTGTGGGGGCCCTCCACCCTTGCCTTGCACACTTGTGGAGATGATATCAGAAGCTTAGATCAGTAAACCATCCATGTATTGATCAGAAAAATAAAAGTAACATAAGTCTCCAACTTCAAGTCTTCACACCAAAAATATTACAGCATAACAATGTCAAATGTCAAGTGTGTTGAGCCATCAAAATGCGGCTCTTAAATAATGAGTCTATGAAACCAACTGATCTGAAATCTCTCTAACAAAAATAGCTATCCTAATCCACCTATCCAGGTCGAATCCAACTCCCTCATCCCAAAATATATGACTAAAATCAGGGAATCCTAAAACAGCCCTATTTAAATGGGATTTCTGGATGACTAGTCATGATTGACTAGCTCCAAAAAGGCATAAGAAAACTCGTTCTCCTGAAACCAAGCACAGGTAGCTTGATCCTAGTTCCCAAGCCTTCTATTCATGCATCCCATTCGTGCTGAGGTGGCCTGCATCCATATCAGTCATGAAGTGATTACGGGAATTTCTTAAAACTGCCAAAATTGCACAAAAACTCAAACTTTAATAAAAACTTTAGAATTTGATAAATCAAAGTTAAATACATGTTTAAACATCAAATATTCATTAAAGTGAGATGAATGAGATGAAAATGAGGGATAAATGGATAACTAGATATGTTTA
>APFE031632607.1:43655-57853 GCA_000404065.3 Pinus taeda | reverse complement strand
TTTCTTTATGAGTGCTTCAGTATTAACTAGACAGAGTTTTGTGCACAGCATCCTTGTAAGGGGATTCAAATCTCAGTCTAGCTATACTTTGTATCTCTGAGACAGTTAGATAATCTAGGTAATCTGAGTGCTAAAGTGAGAGGAAACATACCTCAACCTTTTGTAAAGAAGTACTGTCGCCTATCACCACAAACACTTAGTTAGGAATCCTTTATGCCTATAGATTTTAGGCACACGCCTCGAAGTTTACTTACCTAGGTCGATAATAAATTTAGTCTAATCTAGCACCCTAGATTGGCCACTACATTTTGGCACCGTTGCCAGGGAGGCGTAGTTAGAGGATTTTGAAAAAAAAAAAACATCAATCAAAATATAAAAAAAAAATTAAATCAACAAAAACAAACCAAAAACACAACATAGATTTTACTGTCACTGTAGAAATCATGTTTGCTTATGCCTAGATCTAGAGATAGTAGAGGCAGATTCACAAAAACCCTCCATCCAAAAACTAACTTATCATCAGGAGTAGACTCTGTGGGAAAAACTGAACATACAACACCAGTTGAGGAAACCATCATACAAAGATTAGAGGATAAACACAAGTCAGGCCAAAGACTTACACTTATTGAGAGGCAAATCTTATTGGCGCACGAATCTCAGAAGAAGCATTTCCCTGAATCTTCCAAAAAGAGAGAAAGTAGAAACATAACTCAAAAATCTCTAGAACAACTCTTTGGAACAAGCGACACTGAACAAACAATCAAATCACTAGAAGAATTTACAAAAATGGCTGAGGAAGGAGGAGGATCATCAAGAAGACCCACTCCTGACCAACAACACGATCAAGGAGAGGAGGAAGAATCAAATTTTAAATTTCCCATCCATGAACCTGAAGACAACAATGATGAGGAAATCAAAATGAAAAACATATCTCCTTCTGTGTTACCAAACTTTTATGGCATGGCTTCAGAGGATCCAGATTCATTCTTTTTTGAGTTTGACATTCTATGTCGAACATATGGTTACACAGATGATGCCCATAGGCTTAGACTCTTTCCGGCAACATTAAAGGCATCAGCACTAAAATGGTTTATGGGACTTGGTGAGCATGCAATCACTGATTGGGATGGCATGCGAAGAATATTTCTAAGGAAATATCAACCTTATTGTAGATCAAAGGATTCTAAAGATGATATCTTTAGGATGAATAAACAAGAGGATGAAATCCTAGAGGAGTATTTGGAACGATTTTCTTACAATTTACAAAAATCAAAACATCGATCCATGACTCTTGATCTCATTAGAACCATATTCTTGAAGGGCATTCAAGAGGAATACTTAGATGATCTTAATCTGATGGGCAAATGTGATATCTCCACCTTACCTTTCGAAAAAATTGCTGATCTATGTGAAAAGTATTCCAGGAGCAAAGCAAAAATTGGGAAAAGAACCATATCATCCAAAGCCACAAAATCTGCTTCAACTAGTGTTACACGAGCAGAAATAGGAAACTTATTAGAGGAATTCAAAATAGATTTGTTGAGTACATTAGGGACCCAAATTGACACTCTTAAAGCCAAGAAAAGACAAGAAGAGGAAGATCAAATGATGGCTATCTTTTGTCCAAAATGCCGGAAGAAGCATGCCTTGAAAGATTGTCCATTAGAGAATATTCAAGTTTGTACCTTTTGTACTGAAAATCATGATATATTTCATTGCTCTAAAGTTAAGGCTTTGTAGAATTGTAATGTGGCAGCCAATACAGATATGGAGAATGTCTATTTTATGGGCGCAAAAAGACCATGGCAGCCAAGATCTCCACCTCAAGGTATGTTCCCAAATCAGAATTTACAATTTCCTGCACATGATCAGATGTATGCTCAGAATGCATGGAATGTACCCATGCCATGGCAGCACCAGAGTTACCCACAACAACAATGGAGACCATCCCAGCAATACTCTCAACAATATCCATCATACCCTCAACCATACCAACCATATTCACAGTCGTATCAACAATACCATCAGCCATATTTGCCATATCCTCAATCATATCAGCAATATCCTCTGCAGCAAGTTGTTTACCCACATCAATCTCAACCCACTCAACAAGCATTGCCTGCTCCTCCACCAATAAATCCACCACAATTACAACTTCCATGTAACCCCCAACCTCCTAGACCTACTCAAATACCTGCTCAACCTGTACCAAATCCAAATAATAGAGCAGAGAGACTAGCTTACAATGTAGATGAGGGACCCTCATATCCCACATTGCCCTTGCAAAATATCAATTTGAGGTCTGGGAAGGTACTTCACAAAGAATCCCCATCAGTTGAAAAACAAAGAGAAAACGAAGAAAATGAAAATGAAACCCCCATTCAAAGGAATCCAAATGATGACATCAAGCACAAACAAATGCAACCATTGCAACCACCACCTTTTCCAGACCGATTGGTCCAAACAAAACTTCCCTTGTCTATACCATAGTTTGATGTTTTAGATGAGCTAAAGAATGTCTACATAAAAATTCCGCTACTGCAAGCCATAAAAGACATTCCCATATATACTAAAGCCATCAAAGAACTGTCTTAAGAAGCCTACTAGGAAAAGATTTGATCCACAAACCATTCATGTTATTGGACATTTAGCTGGCCTTATGACAAACACCATTTCAATGGAAAAGTATGTTGATCTTGGTATTCCCAGAGTCACTACAATCATTAACAACATACATATTCCAAACACTTTAATTGATCTTGGGGCCGCCATAAATGTGATGACTCTTGAAACCATGAAAACCCTCCAGCTCACAAACTTGCAGCACACAACAATTGTTTTAGAAATTGCTGATAGGTCTAAAGTGATTCCTGAAGGGATTTTGGAGGACATAATTGTCTCATTGGACTCTTGGGAGTATCTAGTGGACTTTTTAGTTCTTCAACCAAAATCCAATTTAGGAGGACACCCTATCATCCTTGGTAGACCATGGTTAGCAACTGCTGATGCATTCATAGGATGTCGATCGGGTAATATGATCATCTCACGAGGAACTGAAAGAAAACAACTCACTCTTTACCCATCAGCACAATCACCAGCAGTAGCACACAATTTATGGCTTGATAACAAATACAATGATAAGGTAGAAGTTCAATCTGTTTTCAGCATCAACCAAATCTATGATTTTCAAGAACATGATAATGATGACTTGGTAGAATTGTTTCTCTCTCAACCAGATGTGTCTGAGGAATTGAGGAATGATCAATACCATGCTGCCAATGAACTTCTAGCACAAAATTTTCAGGAGACATGCACCATTCATTCTTTGAAAACAACATTTCGCAATATTTTCCCTATCCAATCCATCACCAACACACAGAGCAAGACCATAGAGATTAGTCCAGGAAAAACTTTGAATATTAGCAATCACCTAGACTCATCTTAGGAAGAGAAATTGACTCAACTATTGAGAAAATACCAGAAGGCATTTGCCTGGGACTATACCGATATGCACGGAATCCACCCTGAAACATGCACTCATCATATTTATACAGATAGCAATGTTAAACCGGTGAGGCAACCACAGAGACGAATGAACCCCATGCTTCAGGATATTGTTAGAGAAGAATTACAAAAACTGTTAAAAGTCAATTTTATCTATCCTATCTCTGATAGTCAGTGGGTATCCCCATTGGTCGTAGTCCCCAAGAAAAATGGTAAGTGGAGGATTTGTGTTGACTAAAGACAATTGAACAAAGCCACCCTCAAAGACTATTTTCCACTCCCATTTATTGACCAAGTGTTAGACACACTAGCTAGGAAATCATCATTTTCTTTTCTTGATGGTTTCAGTGGCTACAACCAGATCAGGATAGCCTTAGAGGACCAGGACAAAACCACTTTTACTTGTCCTTGGGGCACCTATGCTTATAATGTTTTGCCATTTGTACTTTGCAACGCTCCAGCTACATTTCAGAGAGCTGTATTAGTTATTTTTGCTAATTTAGTTCATGATTGTGTTGAAGTTTATATGGATGATTTTTCAGTGTATGTCGATTCATTTGAGAATGCATTAACAAATCTTGGAAAAGTTTTGAAGAGATGTATTGAAGCTAATCTATCCCTAAGCAACGAAAAATGTTTTATCATGTTAAATGAAGGGATAGTATTAGGACACTATGTTTCTTCTCACGGCATTAAAGTTGATCCATCAAAAATTCAGATCATTGTTGATTTGCCAATTCCAAAGACTCAAAAGGAGGTAAGAAGTTTTCTTGGGTATGCAAGCTATTACAGAAGATTCATTGAGCATTTTAGTCGCATAGCTTTACCTTTGTTTAAACTTCTAGCCAAAGATGCACCTTTCAATTGGAATGATAATTGTCAACAAGCATTCGAAACACTCAAAGCTAAGCTATCAACCACACCAGTCTTAAAAGGACCTAACTGGGACCTACCATTTCACATCTTTACAGATGCATCTGATACTGCAGTAGGTGCCTCATTAGGCCACAAAGAGCAATCTTGTCATTATGCTATTTATTTCATTAGCAAAAATCTAACACCTACAGAATTAAACTACACAGTCACAGAAAAAGAAATGCTTGCAGTCATACATGTTGTGAATAAATTTCGACATTATATAACTGGTTATGAGGTTTTTGTACATACTGACCATTCTGCCATCAAGCACTTAATGAATAAACCAGTAACTAGTGGATGAGTTACCAGATGGTTGTTATTGTTACAGGAATTTAACATCACAGTGTTGGATAGACCAAGTAAGGAGAATCAGGTGGTAGATTTTCTTTCTAGACTGCAAAATCAAGGTGAGGTTGTTCCAGTTGAAGATTCTTTCCCAGATGAAAATTTATTTGCAATTTCAGTAGTGAATCCTTGGTATGCTGATTTGGCCAATTACTTGTCCACAGGAAGAACACCACCATCTTTTACTTCAAAGGATAAGAAGAGGCTAATCAAACAGAGTGCTCGATACTCTTGGGTTAATGGCGATTTATTTTACACTGGTTATGATATGATTATTAGACGATGTGTAAGAAATGATGAAATTATTGATATTTTAAATTCTTGCCATGATGAACCGTGTGGTGGGCATTTTGCAGCTAAACGAACAGCATTCAAGATCCTTATTCTTGGATACTACTGGCCATCCATTTTCAAGGATTCCAAGAAGTACGTTAAGAGTTGTGATCGCTGTCAAAGAATGGGTAGGCCAACAGCTACAGATGAGATGCCCCTTCAGCCTCAAGTACACCTAGAGCCATTTGAAAAATGGGCTCTAGACTTCATAGGACCAATCAATCCAACTTTCAGTGGTAAGAGGTACATCTTAGTATGCACTGATTATGTGACAAAGTGGGTTGAAGCTAAAGCACTAGTCCGGGCAACTGAACAGACAGTGGTAAATTTCCTCTTTGAAGAAATTTTTGTAAGGTATGGAGTACCAAGGGAGATAGTAACAAATCAAGGTACTCAGTTTACTTCAAAGTTAGTTAAGGATATCACCAAAAAATATCAAATCAAGCACAAAAGAAGTACACCTTACCATCCACAGGCCAATGGCCAGGTGGAATCAACAAATAAAACATTGGAAGGAATTATCACTAAGACCGTAGCAATGAACAGAAACAATTGGGAGGAGAAGCTCAAAGATGCACTATGGGCTTATAGAATCACGTGGAAGAATACTACAGGATTTACACCATATCAATTGGTGTATGGCAAAGAGGTAATGCTTCCTATTGAGTTTCAAATACATACCTTTAAGATGGCTGCAGATTTGGGAATTGATCTTAATGAAGCACAACAAGAAATAATTCAGCAGTTGAACCAGCTGGATGAAATGCGGCAGCAAGCAGAGGAGACAACACTCCTCATGAAAAAACAAAGGAAGCAGTGGCATGATGCACATATCAAGAAGAAACAGTTCAAAGAAGGAGATTGGGCTTTACTCTTTGACTCTAAATTTAGAGATCACAAAGCCAAGTTTACTACACATTGGATGGGCCCATATGAAATAGTTCAAGTTCATGAGAATGGATCAGTCCAGCTTATTACCATTGATGGAGAAGGTCACTCCTTTCTTTTCAATGGCCATAGGTTGAAACTCTATCACAAGCCCATCACTAAGGCGGATTTTCTTCAAACTGTATCTCAGCAAAGGGAGGTTGAGATATTGCAGCCTTCAGCTATAGTATCTCTACCTTAGTTCATTTCATTTACATTTATCACACTAATATATATATATTATATTATATATATAATATATATATAATATATATATATATAATGTTTAGATGTGAAAACCAGACTCTGGCAACTCTACCCAAAATTCTTACTTGAAAACCAATTCTTTGGCTAGTAAGAATTCTTTGTTCTTTCGTTTCCTGTTGATTTATCGCTTCAATAACGACTTGAGGACAAGTCAAAGCTTGAGTGGGGGAGAAGCATCAACATTTTTTCATTTTTTTATCTCATCTCCTCACTGCAAATTTTCAAAGAGTTTATCTCTTCATTGTAAATTCTCAAGAAGTTTGTTTCAGCACTTCAGTATTTCAATAAAGAAGTTGTTTGTGTCTTTGTTTTAATCAGAGGGACCTGTTTGTAGCACTATGCAGTGGGACCTGTTCAGAAGACCATGACACCAGCACCAACAATAGAGGGACCTGTTCAACAAACATAAAGGGACTTGTTAGAGACTGCTACCCCAAGCCACTTCAGCAAAAGCTTCAACAAAGTTCAGCAAAGATCCAAAGGTTGCTTGTCACCAAGCCTCCATCAAGCATCAAAGATCAAAGAAGCTGCACACATATAGTCTTTTCCAGATTTCGAAGAGGTTGTGCAAACATTATCCAGATCTCAGAGGGACCTGTTGCATCTAAATTTATCTCAGAGGGACATGTTATGGACAGCAAAGATTCATCACATCTGAACAAGAAATCCTATCTATGCATGCCAACTCAACTCTTGATCAATCAATAAAAGTGTAAAGTGTTGTTATCATTTTTATTTTTAACATTTAAATTCTTAGATTACTTTAGTGTTAAATGTAATGACTGTAATTTCTATAATCAATTTCAAAAAAAAAGAATTCAAAAAACATTCCCCACATATCCACCACTCTCATCATATTTTTAATCCCTACCATGTTTCAAATGCTCTAGCCTATCCCCATATTTTCCTATGCTTTCTAATCCGCTATCCCACCACCCTCCTAGCCTTGCTATTCACTCCCTATCAGCCATCGAAACTACTCTCGGTCCAACATCTCCTTAGTCAACCAAGAACTAATGAACAAAGGACAGGTGGTGAACTCTCGGGAAGCCAAATGTTATACGGTTTCATGCATTGATTTTAATCGACCAACTTATGACATGATCGCTCGACCAAGTCGACTCATGCAAAACGATTATCCGTTATTTACAGCTCCAGTACTTCATACATGCTCGCGGCATTCTCATGATGGTATTCGCACAATCCAGTACAGCTACTCCCCTGTCATTAAACTATGAGTATGCTCTGTTTTCATTACATTGAATTGGGTCGAGTCGGTTGTTAAATCCTATTTCATTCTCAGTTGTAGAAGTTTGTTCCATATTAGAAATTCAATGTAGTGATTCTCAAAAAAGAACGGAAGCCGAGAACGCCAAGTGCTACGAGAGCAAAGCACAGTGTTTGGGCTTACAAAAATTCTATCTCTGCCACAATTCAAGGCCAGTCATCCGGTCACTACTCAAGCCACTGAAGGAGCTGATTGTGAAGAACAGAGGACGCCACCAAGTCGGTGTGTGGAGCGAAAAGCAAAGGTAACAAACTAAAACACCTTTGTTCGATTAATAAGCATAAACGAAGAGGGTTAGAGCAAGAATTTTCTGTAAAATGACTAATAGAGTAGAACCAAACACATTTGATAGCTCTCAGTACCACGATGACTGCATTGAAATTTTAAGAGAGAAACAGTGGCTACTCTTCTTGGAAAAGTTTAATGGAAGCAACGAGGAAGTGACTAAACAATTTGCCTTTACATCCAATGGGGAGAAGGCGCTGATAGGTAATTTCTCATTTAGAGTCTCAGAAGACACTATAGCACAGTCCTTAGGGATCAGCCCAGAAGGAGAGAAGTACTTCAAGACTAAACAGTTTAAAGAGAATTCATGGACCCAGTTCATGTCCAGGTCGAGGGTTTCATCAGTTAATTGGAAGAAGGGGGTCCCAAGGAGCTGGTTGATACATCCATGGGACGAGATGGTGTATATCATCCAAAAGATTGTTACATGCGAGGGTCGATATAGCATAGTTTATTTGTACCATATTAAACTCCTGCTACATTTAAAGGGGCAGTGCACTATGAGTTTACCATATTTCCTCTTCCAAAGCTTGACCAAGATGTCGAAGACTATTCAAAAGCAGAAAGGTAATGAGGACAAGAGTCTCTATCATTTCAGGTTAATTAAGATTCTCGTTGAATTTGAAGTACAGAGGAGGGGCAAGACATGGAAGGAGTTCCTAATTGCCAATCAAATCAAGGATAGGGAAGAAGAGCAAGAGCAACACGAATACTCAGGATACATGCTTTACATTGACGAAGATATTCCTGTGCATAAACCAAACGATTTCCCTCCACCCAGTAGCCATGTGAGGACGAGGAAAATGAGACAAGAAGCTGCCCAGAAAAGGGAGCAGGAAAAAATTTTCACAACCTATACAAGGAGATCCAGGAGAGCACAAAAGACCCAGTCACAAGAATATCAACCTGAATCCAATGCACATGCACCGATGGATATCGAAAGCAATGCTCACTCACAGCATGGACAAGAAGCCGAAGTGGAGGTTGAGAGCAATAATAGGCAAGGAACGGAGTCACCACCTGCAGTTAAGAAACAAAGGAAGCTGGAGAAGCAAATTGAAAGATTAAAGGAAGAACTGATGGAAGCCAACATGTTGGAAAAAGTTATTAAAAAGGAGAATGAGATGTTAAAAATTCAGAGTAAGAAAACCCAGCAGAAGAATGAAAAGCTCAAGGAGCAAATTAAAGAGCTCAAGACTGAACAGGATGACATTTGTAACTGGGCAACCAAGTGGTATACCCAGAAGAAATCCATCAAGGAGAAATACAAGAGTTTGAAGCATGAGCTCCACACCCAGAAGGAAGCCCAGGCTAAAAATAACATTGACGCATTGTGGCAGCAGAGGTTCAGGCAGGGAGAGAGTATAGAGGCAGCACATCAAGCTTAGCATGAGGACATGCTAAGACATTAAGCTTGGGGGAGATGTTGTTACCATTCCATTACCCTCTTTTTCTTCTAGAAACATCATCAATTGCCTATATTTTCCCTCCATAGACCTCTTTACATCCATTGAAATTGATTAGTTAGTAGCGTTATAGTTGTTAGTTTGCATTAAAGTTAATTTATGAGTTTTTATGTTAGAAATTAGGAATTTTTAACAAAAAGGTCTCAGGAAGATATCACATCCTGTAAATGGTTCATCATCTGACACATGGCATGACAGGAAATCCAAAGCAGCGGATAAGGACGATCTCCTGAATGTACAATCATGAAGAAAAATCGATTTTACAGTAGATCAAAAGCTCCTACTTATGCGGTCAACACTAGGTCAAACCCCAGCCTTTTGGTTACAAAGGCAGTAAAAGCCATGGTTTCTAAACCGGCTTCGTTTTGTCTTTTTGGAAATCGTTTTGTCTTTTTGGGAAACCGGTTCATCTTAGAATGACTGCAAATCATTCCACTGTAAAAGTAGGAACAACTGCTTCAATGAATGTGCATTTGACTCAAGATAGGAAGGCAGATAAAAACTCTGTATCGTTTTGTTTTCAGACATGTTATGTTACCTCTATGTATTGTTTTAAAGGACCGAATTCATATATGTGATTGCAACTCTTAGTGTTTGAATACAATTACAATTTCACTCCAACATTGTCTATGCATTAACATTGTCGATTGATTGAGCTCATTCAAGTGTACCATTGAAACATGGACGGGCCCTGCGTGGATTGGTATACTGTGCCTTTCATTTTCATTGCTTTTAAATTTACATAGAACGCATTTCCATTGCTTTTGAATGCATGTCGTTTAATGTCATTTTCATAGCTCTTGAATTTAACGCATACTGTTAATGTTATTTCCATGCTAATGATTTTGTCAATTTGATTACGATTTCTCACAATGGAATCCATGGTGCTGGCTTAAAGATATCATCGTTAGATCATTGAATCAGATCTTGTAAGAGATTTGGTCCAGCGTTATGCTTTAAGGCATTTCCATGAACTCTGTTTGTGTATGTATTTAAAGTTCAGTGTGTTTTTTTTTTCTTTATGAGTGCTTCAGTATTAACTAGACAGAGTTTTGTGCACAGCATCCTTGTAAGGGGATTCAAATCTCAGTCTAGCTATACTTTGTATCTCTGAGACAGTTAGATAATCTAGGTAATCTGAGTGCTAAAGTGAGAGGAAACATACCTCAACCTTCTGTAAAGAAGTATTGTCGCCTATCACCACAAACACTTAGTTAGGAATCCTTTATGCCTATAGATTTTAGGCACATGCCTCGAAGTTTACTTACCCACGTCGATAATAAATTTAGTCTAATCTAGCACCCTAGATTGGCCACTACCACACTTTGTCATCAGTGGACGATACTTCTTGATCTTTGTACATGTAATATTGGCTTATGTGTTGAGCATGGGTATGCCTCCCTTAGCAATGATATCATGATGAAAATGTATTGTAACAGATGATGATCTCGACTAGTTGTTCATGATCTAGACTTGTCATAGGGTAAATAAATTTAGTCATCAACTACTGCTTCTAACTTTATACTTTAGAGGAAAATCTGTTATAGGCCATTTTTTCACATTTGGTCAATAGGCCTACAAACCAAATCAATCAACATCCTTGAACATTTTTCATCTTCCCTTCACAAATATCTAAACATCACTTTTCCAAAAAGTATGAGTTTCTAGGAAAAATTGCTCAAAAACATTATTTTTAGCCCCTACGCACATTGCCTGCTTGGTCACCTATGTTCAACACATCTTGCATGCTTGTTCACCAGTTTTTTTCAACACATGTTTCTCCCTTTTGCAAGTGCCTTGATTCTAGAAATTTGGGAAAATAAAAAATATCTTTGAAGATTCCTCTTCCATAAGCTTCCAAGGTAGTTTTTACTATTTACCAGGGATTGAGATCTCAAATTCCTATATGATCCTATCTTATAGACCTCATCTCTTATCCCTTGAGATCACCCTCCCATCATATGTGGATATCAAGCCCATAATGGTAAATCCTAAACTACCACATTCATCCTATAAATTTATTGTCTCCCATAAGGTCTGGGTTGGATTTTGGAGATTGATAATGCCCTTATATTGTTGCATTGAGCCTAAAGGAGTCACCATATTCATGCATTAGGGTTGATGTTGAGATGTGCTTTGTGACAAGGAAGGACAAGTAAACTTGGGGAGACATCTACAAAGTTAGCTTCTATTTATGGTTGTAAACTCTCTCTTGTATTTGTCAATACAAAAAGTATTTTGTTTTTTTATATTTGTCAATACAATTAGTATTTTGTTTTCTTATATTTGTTGTGCTATGTTTGTGCTCATGTATTTCAATGCCATGTTGATTCATTGAATAGATATTTTAGATTATGTTATGTGGATATTGTGGATCCTTTGCATGTTTTAGTTATGTGTGAAGGTTCTAATTATAACACTTGGAGATAGAATTGGAGCTTACAAGGAAGGAGGAAAGAAAAGCTTACTCCAAATTCCAAGTAGACTTCTTTCCCATTTTCTAATTTCTCTAAGGAAAACTCTAATCTTTTTGTCTTTTGTTTTTCTAGATCAAACCACAAAATCTAGGGAATTCACCTTTGTCTGTGTTGGGTCAATTTAATATGCAAATTAACACAAGTATTTAATTATTAATTTGGGCTTGTAAGCTTGGAAGCATGTCCAAAGTATATGGATTTTAGTTGTAGTCAATTTTAGAAGATGAAATATAAAGATTGGAGGAAATGCATATTACAAATATAAAATCTAATTAAGTAATTTCTTATTCACTTATGTAATATGTGTGGGATGAGGCTGCTAACTTAGGAGAACCAAGTTGTCCTTCCCTATAATATTACTTCCATGAAGAGAAATCCCAAATCACTAATTAACAACAGTTTATGATGTAGAATATGTAAGAGAAGAGGCTCCTCACTAAGGAGATCTAGGTTTTCCTTCTTCACACTTCTATTTTATCATTGTCACCATTGCTTTAAAACTAGAAATTTAAAAATAGCTTTAAACAAGGAAAAGAGGATGAATTTCAATTATAGTTCCTGGTCAAATAGAAGGAGAATTTAAATTAAATTCTTGTTTGTCCTTTCATATGTAGATTAGAATTAAACCAATACTCGTCCAGAAATCATAATAAATCTTTACACATCTAAATATATTTGAAGCAAAAACTAGTTTATGAAAATTTATGCTAAATTAACCAAGAAGTGCACTTAGCTTGGTGTAGGGGGCCTCCACCCTTGCTTTGCACACTTGAATAAATCTCAGCTATAGCGACTTCAGTCAATCACCAAGCATGAATAGTAAATTCAAATGAAACAGGTTCTTCAATTAACTTTTAGTCTTCAAAGAGTCTCAATATCAGATTATACAAATTATACCTTCTCAAACCTTCAATGGTCTTGGCTTAAATAGATAAATAATAACAAACTTGACTAAAATGTATCTAACGACCATATCTATCCTAATCCCATCTATCTTGGTCTAATCCATCCATTCAGTTACAAAAAATTTGGAAAATCCCAAAAATTACTAAATTTGACCTATTTCCTAGGGATTTCCTGAAAGACAGGTCATGTTTGACCAGCGTTGATCAGGCTTGTTTTAGCTCGATTTGATCGAACCAATAGGTACATGTCCATCCTTGGTTCCCAAGCTTCCCATATCTATGCCAAGCTCATTCCTAGGTGTCCTGCGAGTATGACTTCAATGGAGCCATTATGGGAATTTTCAGTTCTGTCCAAAAATACACTTAAAACACAATTTTTGTAAAAATATCTAAAATTGAAAACATAATTTATATACCAGAATATGCATAAAGTGGTAAAAGTAAGGTGTATATGGATGGTACATAGTTGGGAATGATGGAAATTAGGTGTATTTTAAGAGGCAAAATTGATCAAAATCGAGGGCCAACATCTCCCCATTGCTAATGTTCAAGCATGTCCTCATGCTTGCCTCCTCCGCTCGGACCTTCTGAGTGTTGATGCCCCTGTTGTACCTGTACTTGTAGCTCTATCTCCTGATGTAGAAGCCTTTGCTTGTGCTTCTTGAGAAATATGATAACCCTCTCCATTTCCTCCTCTATCAATTTAATTGGAGCACATCCCAAGATTCACTGAACTCTTTTCCATGTGAATCATGTCCATTACCATACTTTTGGAGATGTGGCTATAAGTTTTATTTTCTTTGGAAAGAGGGTATTAATTTCTTTTATCTAAACCCTATGAGTGTCCTTATGAAACCCATTCCTTTATAATTTCCATTTCTTAATGTCCAATAACCAAAACCACTATTTTTGCCCAATTTATGATATTGATAGGATAATAGAGGGATTCTATGGGGCCCAGTAATAACAATATGGGGACAATAGGGGCACAACAATATTAATAAGGGGTAATCACTAGTATTATAGGGACCCAACATGCCCCTCTCCTTCAAAAAGTGTTGTCCTCAACGCTTGAGTAGTTCTGGATGCTTCTGTATAAAATTCTCATCCTCACATGTGGAATCTTCAGCAGATAAGTTCTTCCACTTGATAAGATACTCTGAAATTGATCGATTTTGTAGCTGTCGAGTTCTTGTTTCTGCGACTGCTTTTGCTTCCAATATAATTTTTCCTTCCTTGTCAAGTTCTGGAAATATTGTTTGAACTGGTAGCTTATCACCTATAACCTTATTTAAACATGAAACATGGAAAACTGGGTGCAATCGAGAAGCTGCAGGAAGCTCTAATTTGTATGCCATAGTACCAATCTTTTTTAATACCTTGTACAGACCATAATACTTTGGTGATAATTTATTATCCTTATTAGCTTGCTTGAGGGACATTTTCTTATATGGTTGTAGCCTTAAGAATACCCAATCACCTA
>APFE031632607.1:4707-39185 GCA_000404065.3 Pinus taeda | reverse complement strand
ACCTAACAATAATAATATAAAGCCACAAAAATAACAATAGAGGGATTCTATGGGGCCCAGTAATAACAATATGGGGACAATAGGGGCACAACAATATTAATAAGGGGTAATCACTAGTATTATAGGGACCCAACAGTGATGATGGTTGATTTCTGGAAAAATGAAAGTTCTTTTGGCATGAAATTTTTTGGGTTTATTCATCTTAGATCATTGCATCTTCTCTCAAAATCTTGCATCAAATGGATATAAGGTTTAAAAGTAATCAAATTTTTTTTAAAATGCACCTATCTTCTTACCAAGACTCTGAAGTTCTAAGACTAATTGAGATTGATTCTTCTTATTACTCCTTCAATTCCCCTTTTGTTATGTTGCAAATGATGCCCAAAATGCATTTTGTTTTATAAAACTAATAAAAGAAATTATGCACTGTGTGAAAGACCATGAAAATACCTTGGAAAGATTTCATTGTAGGGAAAAATCATGTCTTAATCTATGTTTACAATTTCATTCTTATGAAAAAAACCCTCTCTGTTTAAAAAATTGCGTACTGTGTAATACAAACTGGGAGTTATTGCACTTTTCATGTGCAAAATTTTAACAAATATGCACAAAGAAATTGTTTAGATACCTGATCTTTTATTAACTGGAAGAAAACTTCTAGAATTTTTTGGTAATAGTTGTTTTCCTGTGTTAAACAATACAATTCCAGTTAAAACTCTTCTCTCGGCATTTTGAAATCTACAAGTTGCAGCGTGTGTCTATGTGGCAATTCCTCAACTGGAGTTGTATTTCCATATTATGACATCTCTTTAAATAAAATCCTGAAACTATCCTCATAATCCTCTAACTGTTGATGAATTTACGAGATTTACTCTTACAGGTGGCAAAGGATTTTACACAGAATAGATTTGGAACTGAAGTCATAAAACCTAGGATTCGATTTTAAATTTCGATGCTTACCTTCACTGAGAGTTCACTGCACAATTCGAGGGATTCTCTGCATAAATTATGGCTTGGCACAAAATCATCCACCTTTAAATAATCCTTCAATTTTGCACGCTGCTCAACATTCCTCTTTCCCTACGCAGCTCATTATTCCTTTTCAGCTATTCAACTATGGCTCTATGCAATTTTAATAGCATATTCTTTCTCAATTCGAAGTTTTAGGTTTTTTTTTACGGCTTCAATAGCTGAGAGAGCTTCTCTGCATTATGGTTCTGCATAGCTACAACTAAGAGTAGCTATGTGTAATTCTTTGTGGCTCACGGCATTGTTCTGCATCTCACATTAGCTCTGTGTTAGGCTACAATTTTGCTTCAACTTAAAACAATTTTTCACGGCTATGAATGTTTTACTACACCTCCAGCGTTTTTCTACAACTCACAAGGTTTCAGAACTGTGTAATTCTCTAAGTTTTAGAACTGCAGACTTCTTCTTTGAAAATTTTGACCGTTTTGATTTGACCCTCTAATGTCAATTTCAATGCTGCCATGATTTGAACATTTGTTTCGTAAAGCCTTAACTCATATGTACTATGGCTCAATGTATTTTGGTTTTTCGACATTTGTTGCATAGTCTTAAGGTTATGAGTATTTAGATTATGATTCTTAGATCTGCACTATACTCATATTCTTTTAATACCATCTCAATATCCATTATGTGCGTGTTTGATTTTATTTTTTATCATTGTCCCTCATTTTCATCATAAGCCCTTAGGACCATAGTTTATTTATCATTTTAGTTTTTTGTCCTATTTTCATCATATGTTCTCATGTATTTGATTTAAAAATGACCATAGTTTTAGGTCATTTTAAATCAAATATTTGTTACAATGATACTACCCCTTTTTTGTTTTTGTAAGCAAGCAAAAATTCCTTATGGGCAAAAATTTTGAGCCTCAATTTTTGATCAAAAATGCTTATAAAATATGTTAAGGATATGTAGGGATGTAGGATATGAAATGATTTTTTTTATTGTATAGAATATATGGTAGGGTAATGGATAGGATTATTATGATGAAGTTAATGGAATATAGGTAGGATAAATGTAGAATGGTAAGTGTAGTGGAATGCATATCAAGTTAAATTGGTTTTAACAATTTCTAGAAGAAAAAAAAAAAAAAAAAAGGAAGCAAAAATCAAAGGTTCTAAGAGCAATTTTTTTTACACTTACTGTACTTGTACTCCCATAATAGCTTGATGTCAATGCTAACTGATGGTGTTCTTTGCTTGTCTTTGACCCTTGATGATGGTTCTTCAAAGATATTTTCTGATGGAATGTAAACACTAGTATTTGCTTATTTGTTTTATGTTTCCGCATCTGATATTGACTCAAGTCCCTTTTATTGAGTATTGATTGTTTAGGTCCCTTCTGCAATGTTATTTTGAATGTTGTTTCAAGTCCCTTCTATAATGCAACTGCTCAAAACTATTTGCATAGTTTTATTACGAATCTTTCCCCTTGCTTATTTTATGACTTGTTCTCAAGTCTTGGAATGTTGGAGGATGATTTATGCAAAATAAACTAAAAAAAAAGTAAAAGAAATTAGGGAATTCATATTGGCCAAACTAGTCAGTTTTCCGATATGAATTCGAGTTTGTGTTGTGCCAGCTTCTTGTATTTTCACAACCAAATACCTTTATTATTTTTTATCTTTTTCTATTCTTTTTTATTCTTTTCTTTTCTGGATGGGTATAATGGTGTAGGAAAGTGTGGAAAGCTTATGAAAGTAAGATAGGTTGAAGTCATGATCTAGGAGTAGATGGATAGCTAGATAATAGATCTGGACTTCAATATGGTAGATCTGAATGATTGTGAAGCTTAGCATACAACATGGTAGATGAATAAAATCATGAACAATATGGCTTATGAAAGGATTCTTTGGCAATGGATGTGACTTGTAATGGTACAAAACTTGACTTCTTCTTCTGATGATTAGCTTCATGCATTTTTCCTCGATCTTGATTCATGTTGTAAGATTGTTGGTGTTGTTGGTCAACAACTAAAAGAAAGCTTCTCAAGTTTGAGTTTCATTGGATGAACTCAACATCAGGCGAATTTCCACTTTATTTTCACTTTGAATATTTTCATTTCATATTCATAGATACGAATTTTTGAAGATTACCTTTGAAAAGTCCTTCATACATGGAGTTCACTACTTAAATCTTCCCAAGACCTGCAAAAACATAGCATTTGCCTGCAATACAATATTAAATGATGGAGGAAGAGAGGTGTGCAGTCTTTCTTTTTCCAATAAATGTGTAAAATAATTACAACCAATGTTTGAAAAACAAGTCCAATGATGATATACAAAGAAAATGTATTTGTTTTACCCCTTGAGGAATGGTGGCCAACCTAGACCTCCTAGCGGTATTTGTTCACAAAATATTTGTTTTATGTCCAATTAGAGTGACTACAAAGCCAAGTTAAAGTGAATTCATATGGATACTTCCATTATAAACAGGTTTTTAAAATGATACAAAATGATGAAGAGTAACCAGTTTCATAGAGCTGCTTGTGAATTTTTTACTAGACCAACGGTCAGAATTTGGAGTGTAACTTTTTCGTTAAAGATCAAATCGATTTGATTCCACTTGGAGATTAAATTATATTAATTTTTTATATCCAGTAGAAATAGGGTTTTAAAATTCTTAGATTTGATATCAGAAAATCGCTAATAAACAGACTTAGGAGGCAGAGTTTTACTATGCTGATTTGAAGACATGCAGTCACTAAATGTGGCATAACATTTTCATTTAACCTCCAAATTGGATGATTCAAATTTTATATTGATATTGCCTTGAATATATATCTCCCATATAAACATATTTTTAAAATAAGATGATTTGGTATGTTAAATATGCCAATGAACAGCCAAGGCCTAGAATTGTCACCATGTAGATTTTTCGACAAACAGTTAGTATTTTGAGCATAAATTTTTCATATGATGTTTTATTGAGGTGATTCAAATTTATTTGGAAACTATATTCCAAGGGCTATGTTCCCTATAAATATCATGTTAAAATGTTTCCATTAGACTCCTCAAATAAAGGCTCTACTAACTCTGTCCCCAAAATTTCACTTGAGACCTAGTATTTATTTTGATCATATCATTTTGATTTGTGATCCAAATTGAAAATTTCAAAATGGATTTAAAACTAAATTTCAATAGATACCTTGTTTGAAAACATGATTTGAAAATGATCCTACATGTTGCCATTAAATCCTTCCAAATGAATATTAAACAATGATTTGAAGAATTTATTCATGAGAGTTTGAACAAAAAGTCTTATTATGAACTCATTCTACCTATTTATTTATTTATTCTATTCTATCCTACTTTATTGTATAAAAACTAAGTCATTCTCTTAAGGAAACTAGGGTCGAGGAATCTGATTGCAAGGATCACCTCCATCAGAACCACCATTGCCATCATTGGAGTTGGTCCTCATATCCGCTACATGGAAGAAATAAATGAAACTTTAAGGGGGCACCAAGTAGTGGAAGTGGAGGTGGATCCCCCTCCATATAGGGTAGGAACCCCTGAGGGATGAAGGAAATATAAACAAGGACCTCCAATTGATGATATTTCTAGGTATATTCAAAAGATTAAGCTCCCAGAGTTTGTTGGAGGTTGTGCTAGTGAATGTGCAAAATCTTATCTTGATGGAATGAGAAATGTTTTGCATTGAGGGATAATACTTCCAATTCAAAGGCTAAGATACTAATATTTCAACTTATAGACAAAAAATTGAATTGGTTGGGTAACTTGGAGAGACGGTTGCATCTCATTTGTGACAGTATCTCCCAGGAATTGTTTGAGGAAAACTTTAGGAAAAAGTACCTATCAACATACTACCACGAATAATAGGTAGGATTATTCCATGCTTTAGTTCAAGGAAATTAAAGAGTAGCAGAGTGTGACATGGAATTGGTAAAATATGTCTCGTACAAGGACACTAATTAGTGTTAGGCATATCATTTCCTATATTGATTGAATCTTAAGATTAGGGCAATAGTAGGAATGTGGTAACCATCTTTGGTTGTTGAAGCAGTTGAAACACGCATTATGTAGAAGAGCGTATCGACTTAAAAGGGGGGATAATTGTTTTCTTTTCACAACATCCAAGGTTTGGGGGGAAGGCCCCTTGGAAATTCTCAAGGGAAGGAATTTCTAGGCCACCAACATATGGAAACAGGGTTGTGCCTAAGACAATGGTAGTAAGGACTTTAATGGCTACTAGTGCATCTCAACCAACTTCTTTAGGGACTCTATGTGAGTATAAGAAAACCACATAGGGGTAAAGATTCCATGAGAAGGAGCTCATTCTAAAGGGATCCATATAAATCTATTCAAAATCCACCTCTTATCACTTGTTAGGGATGTGATGAACCTCATTACTAATGTGATTACCCTGAGTTACAACTAGGTAACACACATGAGAAGGAAATTGATGGGAAGAGAAAGCAGTAACCATCAAATTTATGCAATAGTTGATAAGCATAAAGCTCAACAACAATCCACTGTAGTGGGGATTTTAGGTATGATAAATCATGTATCAGTTAAACTTTTGTTTGGTTTTGGTGCAACATATAGTTTCATTTCACCATATGCATTAGAAAAATGTGGGTTGGAAACCTATGAGAATAATGATTTTAAACAAGTTGAGATAGATTCGAGGGTAAAACAAGCAGTAAGGCTTAGTGTTGACTAATGTTTGCTATACCTAGGGGTATGTACAACTAAGTTTAAGGCACATGTCACTACCCTAGGGACATACAATATAATCATTGGAATGGATTGGATAGAAGCTTATTGAGATTTTGTGGATAATTTTGAAAATAGAGTGATATTTTTAGATGATGAAGGACGATCAATTGAATCTATGATATCCTGAGGGGAGTGTCTCTATGATTCATCTCAACAATGAAGGTCAAATGTTGCCTCAGGTTGAGGTGTAAATCGTACAGAGTTGAGGGAATGAGTGACAAGAAGGGACCCTCTTTAGATCAACAGCCAATCATAGAATTTGAGGATGTTTTTCTCAAAGAGTTGTTAGAGTTACCCCCTGAGAGGGAGATTGAGCTAAAACCTAGCACGAAGATAATATCCAATACCCCATACACGATGGTGGCTCCAGAACTTTGTGAGCTTCAAATGCAATTAAAAGAACTATTAGAATTCAGACTTATTAGACCCAAAATTTGACATTGGAGTGCACCATTGATTCTTTTCAAGAATAAGGATGTTTCCTTGAGATTATGTGTAGATTATAGAGATTTGAATTGAGTTGTAGTGAAGAATAGATACCTTCTACCTTAAATATATGATCTCTTTGTCCAAATAAAGGGAGTAATGATTTTCTCACAAATTGATATGTGATTAGGATACCTCCAGTTAAGGATTAAGAAGGCTGACGTTCCTAAGAACGCCTTTCGAACTTGATTTGGGCACTACAAGTTCACAATGGTGATTTTTAGTGTGACCAATGCACCAATATTCATGAGGCTCATGAATGAAATACTATAGAACTATTTGGACCACTTTGTGGAAGTCTTTCCAGATGAAATTCTCATATATTCCAAGAATGAAAGTGAAAATGAGGAGCACTTATGAATTGTGCTGATATGCCTAAGGGAAAACTATTTGTATGGAAAATTATTGAAGTTATCTTTCTTACAAAAGGTAATTCGTTATCTCAGCCACATCATTTCAAGAGAAAGGATTTTGGTGGACCTATAACTGATGAATGCCATAATGGATTTCCCAATGCTAAAAAATGCTCATGAAATGTGAAGCTTCATGGGGCTAGCTAGTTATTACCATAGGTTTGTTGAAGGATTCTTGCATATTGCAACTCGTGACTTCATTACAATGAAAAGGAGTTATGTAGAAGAGGACAAACAAATGCAACACTACATTCATTGAGCTAAAGAGATTACTATGTGATGCACTAATCCTTTAAGTGTCTAATATGGATAAAGGCTTCACAGTCTGCATAGATGTTTCAAAATAAGGATTGGGACTTGTGTTAATGTAATAATGAGGAGTAATATCCTATACATCTAGGAAGTTGAAGAAACATGTAGAGCTTTAGACTACATGTGACTTAGAATTGACAACAGTGATGCTAGCTCTGAAGCTTTAGAGGAATTACCTCATTGCGAGAAGATTTGAACTAAAGAATGATCATGGAAGCCTAAATCAACTCAAAATAAAGGGATGTAAATCCTAGATAGAAGTGGCGGAGAAAATTCATGAGTAAGTGTGATTTCAGGATTTTTTACATCAAGGGAAAGGGGAATGTGGTGTTTGATGCACTAAGTAAAATACCACAGATCTTCTCCCTGGTAACCTTAAGGATCAATTTAAGGGAGCATGTGGTAGAAAAACTCTAGAGATAGTTTAGGTTACATCAGTGCTCTATAATAGGAAGCAAATACAACCAAAATTTGAAGGCTATGTCCTTGAACTAGATGGACTATTGAGATTTCAAGCAAGGATGTATATCCCTAAGGAAGGGGATATACAAATAATATCCTCAAGGAATCCCATAGAGCATTTTAATGTGCACATCCTAGTGTGAAGAATATTTATGCAGACATGAAGAAGCATTTGTCCAAGACAAGATTGAAACATGATGTAATTCAATTTTTCACTAAATGTCTTAGATGTCAACAAGTGAAGGATGATCACCACCACCCAATAGGACTCCTACAAAATCATGACATTCGTAGGTTGAAATTGGAATTCATTTATATTGATTTCATTGTAGGTTTGTCACTCTTGTCTCAATGCCACAATGCCATCATGGGCATAGTTCATAAGTTTACCAAAAGTGCCCATTTCATCTCAATCAAGGACACTTAATGACATGTGGCACGAGTATTTATAAGAGAATTTATTTAGCTACATGGATTACCCACAAAGATTATTTCTAATAGAGACACTTGATTTAAATCTAAGTTTTGGACAAGTTTGCAATTAACATTGGGGACTCAATTGAACATTAGCATTACATATCATCTAGAAATAGATGGGTAGACTAAAGAGTAAATCAAGCTATGGAAAAAATGATTAGAATGTATGTTATGAATAACTAGACTCAATGGAAGAAGTACCTACCATTGGTAAAGTTCACTTACAATAACAGTTACCACAATTCAATGGGGATGCCTCCTTATCAACTCTATATGGGAGGCCATGTAGGATGTTGTTGAGTTGGGAAAGGTTAGAGGATAGAGTAACAGTAGGGTCTGAATGGCTACAAGAAATGGAGGAGTAGGTGATTTAGATTAAACAATGAATAAAGGAAGCTTAGGATAAATAGAAGAGTTATGTTTCTAATCAAAGTTATGAGGTAGGGGACCAAGATTTTATATGTATCTAGCCCAACAAGAGTACCATTTAGTTTGGAAAAGGGACAAAGTTGTCCCCTCAATTTATAGGAGCTTTTAATATCAAAGAGAAAATTGGACTAGTTTCCTATTATCTTATGTTACAATCCCACTTTCATAAAACTCATGATGTTTTTCAAGTATCTCTTCTATGGCATTATGTTGATAATGAATCTCACAAACTCAATTGAAGGGAATTACAGGTCTTGGTTGTGGGAACATTTATGGTCAAACTAATATGCATATTGGACTGTAGAGTTCGATAGCTCAAATGTCATTTAGTGGACCATATTAAGGTCTAGTTATAAACGTATAGCCCAAGATCTACTACCTAGTAGGATGCATAAACTTTACGGCAAGACTACACCTCAATTTTTTTACCACTTGTAGTGCCCACATTTTGACCTAGGTAGCCACTTATACTAAGGCCCTAATTGTATTTTCATAATGAATTATTTATGAACCCTATGTAATATTGTTGCACTTCAAATTTTGGATAGGTGGACTTGTTTGTATATGAAATACTAGATGGATTATGTTTATATTGTTAAAAATAGATGTATGACTTACTTCCAGCGTGTTGATCTTAATTGAGAGATGTCGGTAGGTGGATACCAAATCTGATAATATGAAAATTAGGATCTATTTCTCCCTCACACACATGTATATGTAGTTACTCATATGCACGAATGAATACTAACCCATGGGTTGGAATGAGGGTAGGTGATAGCTAGAGAACCATACTAGTAATCGACAAATGTCAAGAAATTGAATGAGTAATGGTATGATATGCATTATTCTATCATATTTTGTATGCACTGTTGTGACCTTGGGTAAGATGAAGGTTTGTAGGTAACATGATTTCTTTATTGAATATTTCAATGATAAGCACCCACAACTAACACCATAGTGTGGTCCATGATAAGGTTGGACCCTAGTTATATGAGGAGGGATGGAGGAATTTCGCACCATGTGACCTCCAAAGCTAGAGTTGTGGGAGGTCTATCATGGACATGCTCCCCTAAATGTGTGACAATGACTACTAGTTTCCTGTTGGGGAAACTATTTTGATATAGTTGACACGTCTATCATTTGTTTCTGTAACATCCCCCGATAAACCTTGTGTAAAAACACATAGGATTAGAATTTTTTTACGGAACTACCAACTTGTAACTTTCCAAATTACTATTCCATAATCTTTATTCATTATTAGATCAAATCTTCATCATCATATAGAGTAACTTTAGTAAATTACATGTTGGTAATTCAGTAAAAAAATTATAATCCTATGTGTTTTTACACGAGGCTTACCTAGGGATGTTATAAGTGGTATCAGAGTTGAAGGTTACAACACTGGTGCCTTTTGGGAATTGGTAAGTGGAAAAGAAGTAAAGGTATGATACTAATGGGTATCAACTCAAGTATGATTCTAACAAACTACATAACAATATATGTAGTAGATTAGTTTTGACATGAGATGCATGATGCATATTTATAACCACATTGAAGAGTAGTGAGTAATAAAGTCTATTGTAAAATTGTGCTCATGACATTTGAATATTAATGAGGATAAAAGAGAGTAAAACCTCTATTACACCTACGAAGAATATAGTGCACTCACTAGTGAAAGTGAGAATTGACTACCAACCTTTGCATATATGACAATATTAATAACACATTTAATAAACATGACTTAAAGATACAATGCACTACTTATAAAGAATGAATGCATGAATGTAAAAGGTGGGGGGGGCGGCGATGGGGGGGGTGGGGGGGGTGGGGGGTTTGGGTTGGGTTGTTTGGGGGGGTTGTCCTTGAAGAGGACAATAGGATGTTTTAAAAGACATTGAAAGAACCACTTTAGATTTTAAAAATGAACAATGAATCAAGTGGTAAAACTTGAGTATGATGGCTAATTGATGATTGAGTCATGTCTAGATTGAATTTAGTATGGTTTGTGGCATTGATTAGTTAGTATTGCATGACTAAATATTAAAATGTATATGCATGAATAAGTTTTGATTACAACTTATTGAAAATTGCAAATAAGTGATTTTGGTAATTTACTTCATGTTGTTGGTCTGATGGTAACAATACACTGTTGAAACTGGGGTTGTTTGGATTCTTACCATAATGGTTAATGAAACTTACAGATTAATGATAAACCATTGTTTTTTTATGAAAAGGTCTCGCAAAGGATTTTATGCATAACAATATTGTATGCAATAAAACTACAATGATGACATGAATTAATACTTGTTTAGAAATGCATACATGTGACTACAAGTTCTTGAAACTTACAAAGAACTTGGATCATGATATAGTAGTGTCGTTAAAGTGACTAATTTAATGGTTCTACCAACTTAACAGTAGAACTAGCGGTAATTTGATGATGTCGATTACCTTGTTTGTTCAAAATTTCACAATTTTACAAATTGATGATTCAATGGTGATGTTAGTTGGTATACATTAATGATTGTTGATTAAATGCATATGCATGACATGTTTCATGAGTTAGAAATTATGGGAATGTGATGATTAAAATATTATTCCCTTGACTGTTGTTTTGGAAAAGCAACTTTATGGAAACTTCATTTTAACATATGGAGGATGTATCCTTACTAGTTATATTAATTTTAATACATAAAGGTGTTTAATGAAGATCAACAAGGAAAATACCTTCTATTATGTTGAAATATTGATAACATAGATGCATGTGAAAGTGAAATGCATCTTGAATGTATTTGACAAATGTTTTGTGCATAACAGTTTTTTGTACAAGGCATGATTTTTATTAAAAACAAATGTAGCTAATGCTGTTGATGTGATTACGCAAGGGTAGCTTAATGGCAACATAAGGACCTGTGAAAGGTGAAGTGTTAGGTCCATATAATACTAGTATATTCCCCTTATTGTTATTGTCATTGTATCCCCTTATTGTTATTTTTTTGCCCCCACAGAAGCCCACTATTGTTATTGTTGTGCCCTTACATTATTATTGTTATGTAGGCTATGATTATATTGTGACCCCTTAGACTCCTATAACTAAGGAGGTCTTATCATTTGTATAATCTGAGAATTTTTCATTTATGTAATGTAAAGGTGGTTTCTCCCTCAAAGAGGATAATTTTTAAGTTGTTGCTTTATCTTTTTGTGAGTTTGTTGCATAACATTTGGTATCAAAGCTTTGGATTCTAAGGTTTCGCTTCTTCAAACAGATCATCTTGGAATATTTGCTATAACTTTATTTTATGAGGATTTAGAAGTTGAAATTGAAACCACGATGAGCCAAAATATTGATGAATTTTGTGTAATAATTTTATATCTTGGTTCACTATATTTTTGGAGGTATGATCCGAGGAAGTTAGGAATTTTGCAGGTTTCGAAATTCCATCTCAAACAGGTGACCTACGGAAAATTGCCATAACTTTCTCTCCGAGCATCGGATTTGGATCTCGTAAAAAATGACTAAAATTGCACAGATTTTAGTTTTTCATGTATCATTTTCAAAGCTGAAAGTTGAAACAGTGACATGTGGAACTTAGTACAAGTTCACTCTACTGAACTAGTCTATAGTCAGGTCATCATGGGAGATTTGTAATAACTCTTCCTTGAAGAATCCAATCTTGGTCTAACTTGTGGGGTTGGAAATAAGACTCATAGGGATACCAAAAGATGAATGTTTAGACCTTGGAGATTTCGAAATTACAGAGATACAACAACTTCAATATTGAGCTCCTAAAAAGCAAGAAAAAGGTGTGTATTTTTTTAAATTTTGCATAACTTTTGTTTGAAAAATCAATTTGAAGTAATTCAAAGGGCATAATGAAGCATATATATCATTATTTGATTCCAAAATGCCTCAAAACAAAAAAAAAAATGGATACACCTAGTAAGCAACCAGAAATCTCTACTATGGTGCATGAAGAAGAGGAAGAAATGAAACATGATATATCAAAATTACAAGACCATGTGCAACAAATTTCGCTCTTGCAAAGAGTAACCAAAATTAAATTGGAATATAATATGGATGGTTTAGAATAAAAAATGAAAGGAAATTTGTATGTTTTTAAAGTATACATGGATGCGATGAATGTCAAGTTGGGACGATTAACAAAGCTGTTGCAAGAAGGGCTTCCCAGTGGTGACAAGGTAATCCATGAAAATCATGATGAGGACAAAAGGAATATGAATTATAATTTTAGAGACTTAAATGTGTGGTTTAGGAACCGACACATTCCAAAGATAGATATGAGGAAGTTTAATGGCAAGGATCCATTAACATGGATACTACAGATGGAGCAATATTTTTATCTCCATTATGTGCAACACACGCAAAAGGTATGCTTGCATCTTTATATGTAGAACCTAATCAATTTGTATGATATCGATGGATTTTTCTCATAAACCACTTCTCACTTAGTCAATTTTTACCGAGGAAATTTTAGCACATTATGAGGATAAAAAGAGGAACACCTTTTTTAGCCAATTGATAAATCTCAACCAAAAGGGTTCAATGGCGAACACGATGGCGGATCACATTGAGGAATTCAAAAAATTGAATATTAGGGTAACTGATATTCCAGAGGAGCATAGGATTGATGTCTTCATAGGAACTTTGAAGGATAACATCCAACATGAGGTTCGCCTTTGAGAACCTGATTCATTAGAGAAGGCATTTAGGGTGGCAAGAAAAGTTGAAAGAAAAATTATGGCAACAAGGAAGTCTACCACTCAAAACTATAAAAATAGAAGTTTTATTGCACCTACACTTCCATAACCTACAAGGTTGATGCCACAACAATTGGATGAAAAAAAACAAAAGGGATATGTTACAGTTGTGATATAAAATACACTAAAGGTCATAAGTATGCTGAGAAGAAATTCTTCTACATAAATTGTGAAGAGGAGGAAGAAAAGGAACAAGAAACATCAAAAGAGGAGGATATACACCAGGAATCAACCCTAGAGAAAGAAGAAATGAATCCAACCATAACTTGTAATGCATTGGCAGGAATTACCAATCCTCAAACTCTCAAGATAAAATGATATATCAAGAAGAAAAAGGTAATGGTGTTGATTGATTCAGGTAGTACCCATAATTTTATTCATTGTAAGATAGCCAAGGAATTGAATTGCTTCCTATATCCAGCACCAGAGTGTCAAGTGATGGTTGCAAATGGAGGAACTTTAAATTGCTCTAGAAAGTGACATAATATCAAGCTAACCATGGGGGAATATGTATTGAATAGTCCAATGCTTTCCATTCCAATGGGTGGTATTGATGTTGTACTAGGAGTCCAATGGTTACAATCTTTGGCGATGATAGCTTTCAATTTTCAAGAATTTTTCTTGAATTTTTTTGGGAAAGAAAGGAAGTTGAATTAAGGGGTATCGCAGGGAAACAATGAAAGATAATCAGCTCTAATGGCATGAAAAAACTTCTGAAGAAAAAACAATGGGGTGTATTTGCACAATTACTCTCACTATAGGTTCAAACATTAAAATCATTTGTTTCTCCATATCTTGAAAATGTCTTGGACAATCATTCCAAGATATCTGAGACACCCAAAGGACTCCCACTTATTTGTAATCATGATCATGATCATGTTATTCATTTGATTCCAGGAAGTGTTCCTCCAAACATCAGGCCTTACAAATATTCCTATGCCCAAAATAGTGAAATTAAACGTAAGGTTGCATAAATGTTAGAGGCTGGTATATCTCAACCTAGTTAAAGTTATTTCTCTTCTCAATAGTATTGGTGCACAAGAAGGATGGATCATGGTGTATGTGTCTGGATTATAGGGAGCTCAACAAACTCACTATTAAAGATAAATTTCTCATTCCTGTCATTTACAAATTGTTGGATGAATTACATGGAGCAATTTACTTCACCAAGTTGGATCTTCATTCAGGATATCATCAAATTAGAATGAAGGTTGAAGACATTCCAAAAACAACATTCAGAACTCATGAGGGTCATTATGAATTTTTGATGATGCCTTTTGGCCTTACTAATGCACCTTCCACATTTCAAGGTTTGATGAATTTCATTTTCAAACCCTTCCTTAGAAATTTTGTGTTAGTATTTTTTGATGATATACTAATCTACAACAAGTCTTGGAAGAATCATGTTCAACATGTTGATAGGGTGCTCAAACTATTGGAGGAGAAACAATTATATTAAAACACCTCCAAAAGTCTTTAGAGTATAGGAGGTGGAATATTTGGGTCATATTTGTATCTCATGAGGGTGTTAAGGTAGACCCTAACAAAATTAAAGCCATTAAGGAATGGAAAATCCCCACAACCATAAAGCGTCTTCGAGAATTTCTCGGGTTGAAAGGGTATTATCACAAGTTTGTTAAGAATTATGGGAGAATAGAAGCACCTCTAACAACATTACTGAAGAAGATGCATTTTCTTGGACTCCAGAAATAACTAAGGCCTTTGAACATTTTAAAGAAGAAATGTTCCAAGCATCGGTCTTAACTATGCCAGACTTCACAAAAAGCTTTATTGTACAATGTGATGCCTCAAGAAATGGAATTGGTGTTGTTTTAATGCAAGAAGGAAGACCCGTTGCTTTTAAAAGTTATCTAATCAAAGGAAAGTATTTACACAAACCTATTTATGAGAAGCAAATGTTGGCAATACTACTTGCACTAAATAACTTGAGACTTTACCTAATGGGAAGATACTTCAAGGTAAAAACATATCATGATAGGATTAAATAATTTTTGGAACAAAGATTATCTTCAAAAGAGAAACAAAAATGGGTCACAAAGATGTTGGGTTATGACTTTGAAATCATCTACTAAAAAGGGAAGCAAAATATTATTGCAGATGCACTCTCAAGACCGGATGAGGATGTGTAAGCATTGCTTTTTTCCATTTCTATTATCCAACCTAATTGGATAACTGGAGCAAGGGATGAATGGGAGATTGATGAAGAGGTGTGGACACTCATTCAAAATTTGCAACAAGATCCCAGTACATATGACTGATTTAGCTGGAAAAGTGATTCATTATGGTACAAAGATTGCTTATATCTTTGTAAGAATTCCCGACTCAAGCAAAAGATTCTTTTGGAATTGCACACCTCCCCCTTAGGAGGGCACTCATATTTTTAAAAACTTACCACAGGGTCAAGAAGTATTTTTTTTGAGATGGACTTAAATCTTATATTCAGAAGTTTGTGGCACATTGTTTGGTTTGCCAAAAAAATAAATTTAAGGCAATTAATACCTCGGGTCTATTACAACCTTTAGCCATTCCAAGTCAGTGTTGGGAGGAGGTCTCAATGGATTTTATCATAGGTTTACCCAAGTCTGAAGGGAAGAGTGTCATCATGGTGGTAGTTGATAGACTTACCAAGTATGCACACTTTTGTGAATTATATCATCCTTTTCAAGCTAGTATAGTTGCTACTATATTTATAGAAACAATTCAAGATCTACATGGAAACCTAAATATTATTGTAAGTGATAGAGATCCCAATTTCACTGGAAATTTTTGCATGGAATTATTTTCTTGTCTTAGTACTCAATTAGCTCATAATTCATCTTATCATCCTCAATATGATGGGCAAACTAAGACAGTGAACAAATGTTTGGAATAATATATTCGTTGCTTTGTATCAGATAAACAAACACAATGGGTCAAGTGGTTACCTCTAGCTGAATGGTGAGATAAGACTTCCTTCCATACTACAGAAAAATGACCCAATTTATGGCACTTTATGGATATCATTTGTTATCCATCACATCATCTTTAATAGAAAAATTTAAGGTTCAAGCAGTGAAAGATCACATCAAGCATCAACAACATGTTCTTCAACTCTTAGAATAACCTCACTCTAGTGAAAAATCGAATGAAACAACAAATAGATTGATCCAGATTTATGCAGGAACACAAAAAAAAACATGGATGTAGTACAAATAAAACTTCATTTCATTAACACCAAAGTACTGAAATATGCTTACATACAGAATGGAAATTAACTAGCTCGGGTGATGGTAGCTTAACTCTGAGAATAGATGTGGCAGCTACATGGCTCTGAGATGTGTTATAATGAGACTCAAAGGCCTATTTATTATTTAGAAAGAATGGAAAGCCCTAAACATCCAAAACCCTAAACCTAGGAGATGAAGCAACAAAATTGTGGGTCCTGTTGGGTTAAATTGGTACATCAACCTCCCAGCGTTTTAACTTTGGCATAGGATCTCTGTTTGACGTGCACAATACTTAGTTAGAAATATTTTTCCGATGACTACAACTTTTGACTGCAAATAAGAGTCACCGGGTTTTTTTTCCAAAAAACGTCGTCTAGGGCCTCAAAATGGCTCCAGAAGTTCAAGACCCGAAACACTGCCAAAAATAGTAAATTGTGCTACAATTAATGAAACTAAAAAGTTGAAAGAAAGAATGGTGGGGGTCCAAGTAGAATAGGCGGGTGGTCACCAATATCCACCTAGATCAATCATCCCCCCTTAGGAAGCAATGGTCCCAATTGTGTTGAGTGTCTCCATGAGATGGGGAAACTTCTGCTCAACATGCTCCCTAATGAGCCAATTTCCTTGGTGCAGGAGTTGGCCAACTTTGACAACCTAATATAGTTGGATATTCTGCTTGCGAGTGTTCTTGATCTGCGTGTCCATGATCCAATTAGTTGTGGTATATTCCATGCAATCTGGGATTAGCTTTGTTGGTGTGAGTTGTTTTGCAATGTCTAATGTGTCCAGTAATGGTGGAAAGTATGGTCGAAGGTGGTCCACATTGAACACTGGGTATAGTCCAAGGAATTGTGGAATGTTGAGATCGAAAAAATTGTCCCCTATAACCTTAGTGATGGTTTAAAGCCCATATCGGAGCGGACAAAGCTTGCAGTAGGCCCCAGCGAGGTGCTCCTTCTGCAAATGTAACCAAACTTTATCGCCCACTTGAAACTTGTGTGGCACCCAATGTTGGTCATGATGTTGTTTGTACTTAGCATTTTCTATGTACAATATTTCATGGACTTGATGGCCGATGTGTTGAATGCACTTAATGAATTTGTTAGCTCTGTCAGATTCAGACTGAACATGAGCCAAATCTACCTGGTAACTGCAAGTGATATGATAACATCAATGAGACACAGTGGCTGGAATTCCAATCTCACCTGAAAGGGGTTGTGGCCAGTTGAGCTACGGAAAGCTTTGTTGTAGTCGTGTTGGACATAGGGGAGGATTTCATCCGATGTGCATGGATTCTTCGAGTTGTAGAGGCGCAGGGTGTGCATGATCATCTTGTTGACGACCTTTGTTTGGCCATTAGTTTGGGGGTGGAAGGTCATGGACATAATGAACTTGGTATCCAACAATGACCAGAGGCTTGACCAAAATGTACTTAGGAACCTATCATCCGGATATAAGATAATAGATTGTGGATCCCAAAGTGTACCCATAATCATTCAAATAATATTTTGACAATGGATTCTCCTGTGATACTCTTCTTACAAGCCGTCAGAATGGTCATCTTAGAGATTTTGTTGATGACCACAAAAACACAGTCATTGTTATGCTTGGTAAAAGACAGACCCGACATGTAATCCATGGATATGTATTCATAGGGTCATCTAGGAGTAGGCAGAGGAGTATACATGCCTTTCTTCTCTATTGTAGGTTTGGAAAAGGTGCAGGCAGTGCAAGATCTGATGTACTTCTCAATATCATGTCGAAGGTTTGGCCAATAAGATTACCTCTACATCACTGTCATTTTCTTTTCTACACCAAAGTGTCCAGCGATTGGACCGTAATGTGCTTCGCAAATCATCTTGGTACGCTCTCTCGAAGGAACACAAAGGTGTCCCAGGTGGTATAACAGTGCGTCCTAGAGGTGAAAGTCCAGAACTTTCTTGCCTTCCAGGAGCATCTAGTATCTGGAGTCAAATTCTGGATCATTCTTGTAAATATGCGGCCATCTCGAAGTCTCATGTCCACAAGATTCAAGCACAATGGTTAGTGCCATAATTGGAGATCAACTAAGGTAGTCTGCAACATTATTGGTGTTGTCTTTGTTGTACTTAATGTTCAAATGGAATTGTTGAATATATGTGGACCATTTCTGATGGCGATCATCCTGCAACTTTCCTTGTGTCTGTATGAACTGCAGGGGTCAGTGCTTTGTGTGGATGATCGTTTCCTTCCCCATAATGTAATGCTTCCATTATCGGTAGGCCTACACAATGGAACATATCTCTTTGTCATAGGTGGGATACTTTCAGACTGTCTCTGAAAGTGTCTTACTAATATGCCACCAGATGCCCCTACTGAATAACAATTTCACCAATAACATAGTTGGAGGCATTTGTCTCAATCTCAAATGGTTGTTGCAAGTCTGGTAATGTCAGCACTAGTGCAGATCAAAGGCAATGCTTCAACTCGACAAATGTCTTTTGTTGAGATTCATACCAAAAGAACTTTGCTTTCACTCTGCCCTTGGTGACTTGACTCAAAGGTCAAGTGATATGAGAGAAACCCAACACAAACCCACAGTAGAAATTGGCAAAACCCAGAAAGTTGCAGAGCTCTATTAGAGTGGTTGGGGTTGACCAATGATGAATAACTTATATCTTAGTTGGGTTCACACGCACACCCTACTCATTAATAATGTACCCCGGATATTGAACCTGGGTCATACCAAAATTCCATTTCTCTAAATTGACACATAATTTGTGTTGACGCAGGAATTGGAGGACCTGTCAAATATGGTGAAGGTGTCATTCTCAACTCTAGTTGAAGATCAGGTTGTCGTCCAAATACACTACCATGAATGAGTTAGTAAAGGGCCACAAGATTTCGTACATCAACCTCATGAAGGTTGCAGGGGCATTTGTCAACTCGAAAGGCATGATCAACCATTTGAAAAGACCCTCCTTGGATTTGAAGGCAGTCTTCCATACATTGGAGGGTTCGATTAGTACTTGGTGATAACCACACTTCCTTAAAGAAATTTTGAGGTCAAAAATGACCCTCCTAAGGAAAAATGTACAATCAAAATTCACTTTATGAAAACGAATCACATTTTATGGGATGACATCATCTTCCATGGTTGAGGTGGCATTGTTTGAGTTAAAGGTACTCACTTGTCACATTCTCAATGTGGATAAAAATGCATGGTTAACCATGGTAGTATTCTAAGTACTTTTAAAGTCATAAAGTAAAGTACTCATAATAAAGGTCATTTCATACTTTTTGAATAAAATATTATTATTGTCATTTCATTTTTTAAAGAAATAATGCATTTCTCTATACAATCTTCATGTTTTTACACACTTTTCAATAAATATTATATTTGTATATTTTCATATATTTATTTTTTAAATATTTCATTTCTTATAATATACAATTTCAAATTAATTAAAATTAATATCTATACATATATAATAATTACCTACTCATAAATATAAATTAAAATCTATTTCAATTTTCTTTTTTTCAATACCAACTCAATTTTGTATATTTATATAATTTTATGAAAAATAACTAAATGTAATTAAAATAATAATTTAATTATTTACATACAAATAAAAATATATTTCTTTTTCTTATAAATCAAATAAAATCAACATCGTAATATAATTAAACATAAAATAAATATTTACATCTATTATATTATTTGAATTTATATATGGTTATCTTAATCACTTATGTTATTATATAATTTCCCTCTATATCATTTAAATAATATAAATTTTAATTAATAGTATCTTCTACAATTGAGAATTTATGAATTTATATTTATAGTTTACTTTAAGTTATTTAAGTACAAAGGACAAATGTATTAGTTGTTCAATAATAATGATTTTTTTTAAAAGCTCATTTTTTATTAATTGTTAGGTCCCTATACTACTAGTGTAACCCCTTATTGTTATTAGTGCAACCCTCTTTATTGTGTTATTGTGTCCATATAGTCCCCATGTTGTTATTATTGTGCCTCATAGAATCTCACTATTGTTATTGTTGTGTCCCTACAATATTATTGTTATGTAGGCTCTGATTATATTGGGACCTCTTAGACTCTTATATATAGATATAAGGTTTTGTCATTTGTATCATCCAAGAATTGTTCATTTGTGTAATTTAAGGATGTTGCCCCCTCGAAGAGGCTGATTTTGAAGTCATTGATCTATCTTTTCTTCTATTTTGTGAGTTGGTTGCGTAACATTTGGTATCAGAGCTTTGGATTCTAGGGTTTCGCTGCCTCAAACAGATCATTGCGTCATTTTTGCTATAACTTTTTTTTTACGGAGTTTTAGAAGCTGAAATTAAAACCCAATTTATCCAAAATATTGATGACCTCGAGTTTGAATTTCAGATCTTTTCTCAATATATTTTCGAAGATATCATCCAAGGAAGTTAGGGTTTTTGCAGACTCCCGAATTATATCTCAAACAGGTGACCTGGGGAAAATAGTCATAACTTTCTCTCTAAGCATCAGATTGAAATTTCTTAAAAAATTACAGAAATAGGACGGACTATAGTTTTCGGTATATTATTTCCAAGTCTGAAGGTCAAAACAGTGAGACGTGGCACTTCGTACAAGTTCACTATTCAAAACCAGTCTATAATTAGGCCATCGTGGGATATTTGGAATAACTCTTTCTTGGAGAATCCAATCTTGATCCTACTTGTGGGGTTGGAAAGAGGACTCAGAGGTCTACCACAGGACGCAATTTCAGACCTTGGAGATCTGACATTACAGAGATACAACAAATTCAATATCGAGCTCCTACAAAACCGAAAAAAAAAATATGTGAAGTCTTTTTAAAATATTGCATAAGCTTTGTTTGAAAAAATAGCTTGAAGTAATTCAAAAGGCACAATGAAACATAATTATCATTAATTGATGCACCGAAGAAAGAAAATGGAAACACCTAGTGAGCAACCTGAAATTTCTACCATGACTCATGAAGAAGAAGAAGAAATGCAACATGATATATCAAAATTACGAGACCAAGTGCAACAAATTTCACTCTCACAAAAAGTAACAAAAGCTAACATGGATGGTTTAAAGAAATATGTGGAAGCTAAGATGAATGGCGTGGAAGCTAATATTGATGGTGTGGAATCTAAGATGAATGGTTTATAAGTAAACATTGAAGATGTGAAGAAAGACATGGAAGGTTTGAAAGGAGGTTTGGCAAAGTTGCTTTAAGAAATTCTTTCTAATGGCAAAAAGGTAGCATAGGAAACTCTTGATGAGAACAAAAAAAAACGTTAATCATGATTCCATAGAATCTAATGTTGGATTCAAGACCCACCATATTCCAAAGATCGATATGAGGAAGTTTGATGACAAGGATCCCATAGCATGGATACTACAGATGGAGCAATATTTTGATATCCATAATGTGCAAAACACACAAAAGGTACGCATTGCAACTTTATATTTAGAACCCAATCAGTTTGTATGATATCGATGGCTTTGCTCTCGAAAACAAATTATCACTTAGCCAATTTTTATGGAGGAAATGATAGCACATTATGAGGATACAAAAAACAACACCTTCTTTAGCCAATTGATAAATCTCAAACAAAAGGATTCAATGGTGGAGCACATTGAGGAATTCCAAAAATTGAATATGAGGGTAAAAGATATTCCAGAGGAGCATATAATTGATGTGTTCATAGGGACTTTAAAGGAACATCCAACATGAGGTTCGTCTTTGGGAACCCGATTCATTGGAGAAGGCATTCAAGTTGGCAAGAAAAATTGAAAGCAAAATTATGGCAGCAAGGAAGCCTACCACTCACAACTATAAAGATGGAAGTGTTGCTTCCTCTAGCCTTCCACAACCTACAAGGTTGACACCACAGCAATTGGAAGAAAAAGGAGAAAAAGGGTTTTGTTATAGTTGTGATAACAAATACACTAAAGGTCATAAGTGTGTTGAGAATAGGTTATTTTACATAGATTGTGAAGAGGAGGAAGAAAAGTATCAAGAAACGTCAAAAGAAGAGAATATACACCAAGAACCAACCCTAGAAAAAGAACAAATTAATCCTACCATATCTTGTAATGCATTGGCAGGAATTACCACTCCTCAAACTCTCAAGATAGAAGGACATATCAAGAAGAAAAAGGTAATAGTGTTGATGGATTCGTGTAGTACCCATCATTTGATTCATTGTAAGATAGCCAAGGAATTGAATTGCTTCCTATATCCAACACCCGAGTGTCAAATGATGGTTTCAAATGGAGGAACCATAAATTGCTCTAGAAAGTGCCATAATATCAAGTTACCTATGGGAGAATATCTAATGAAAAGTTCAATGTTTTCCATTCCGATGGGTGGTGTTGCTGTTGTACGAGGAGTCCAATGGATACAATATTTAGGTACGATAGCTTTTAATTTTCAAGAATTTTTCTTGAATTTTTTTTGGGAAGGAAAGGAAGTTGAATTAAGGGGTATTGCAGGGAAACCGGGAAAGATAATCAGCTCTAACAACATGAAAAAGCTTCTAAAGAAAGAATAATGGGGCGTAATTACACAATTATGTTCACTAGAGGTTCCCGCATCGAAATCATCTATTTCTCCAGATCTCCAAAAAGTTTTGGACAATCATTCCAAGGTATTTGAGACTCCCAAAGGCCTCCCACCTATTCATGATCGTGATCATGCTATTCATTTTATTCCAAAAAGTGTTCCCCCAAACATCAGGCCTTACAGATATCCATATGCCCAAAAGAGTGAATTTGAACGTATGGTTGCAGAAATGCTAGAGGTTGGTATAATTCAATCTAGTCAAAGTTCTTTCTCTGCTCTAGGGGTATTGGTACACAAGAAGGATGGATCATGGCGCATGTTTGTGGATTATAGGGAGATCAACAAGCTTACTATTAAAGATAACTTTCTCATTCATGTCATTGATGAATTATTAGATGAATTACATGGAGCAATTTACTTCACCAAGTTGAATTTTTGTTCAGGATATCATCAAATCAGAATGAAGACTGAAGACATTCCAAAAACAACATTTACAACTCATGACGGTCATTATGAATTTTTGGTCATGCCTTTCAGCCTTAGCAATGCACCTTCTAGATTTCAAGGTTTGATGAATTCCATTTTCAAACCCTTCCTTAGAAAATTTGTGTTAGTATTTTTTGATGATATACTAATCTAGAGCAAGTCTTGGAAGGATTAATGTTCAACATGTTGACAGGGTGCTAAAACTATTGGAGGAGAAACAATTATATACAAAAAGCTCCAAATGTTTCTTTGGAGTACAAAAGGTGGAATATTTGGGTCATAATGTATCTCATGAAGGTGTTAGGGTAGACCCTAGCAAAATTAAAGCCATGAAGGAATGGAAAATTCCCACATCCATAAAGCATCTAAGAGGATTTCTCAGGTTGACAGGGTATTATCACGAGTTTGTTAAGAATTATGGGAGAATAGCAGCATCTCTAACAACATTACTAAATAAAGATGCATTTTCTTGGACTCCAGAAGCAACGAAGGCCTTTGAACATCTTAAAGAGGCAATGTGCCAAGCACCGGTCTTAGCTATGCCAAACTTCAAAAAAACCTTTATTGTGGAATGTGATGCCTCAGGAAATGGAATTGGTGTTGTTTTAATGCAAGAAGAAACACCCATTGCTTTCAAAAGTTGTCCAATCAAAGGAAAGTATTTACACAAAGCTATTTATGAGAAGTAAATGTTGGAAATACTACATACACTTAAGAAATGATGACCTTACCTAATGGGAAGACACTTCAAGGTAAAAACGGATCATGATGGTCTTAAATAATTTTTAGGACAAAGATTATCTTCAGAAGAACAGAAAAAATGGGTCACAAAGATGTTGGGTTATGACTTTGAAATCATCTACAAAAAAGGGAAACAAAATGTTGTTGCAAATGCACTCTCAAGAAAGCATGAGGATGTGGAAGCATTGTTTTGCGCCATTTCTATTATCCAACCATATTGGATAAATGAAGCAAGGGATGAATGGAAGAATGATGAAGAAGTGTGGGCACTCATTCAAAAGTTGCAGCAAGATCCCAGTACATCTGATACATTTAGCTGAAAAAATGATTCGTTATGGTACAAATATCACTTATACCTCTGTAAGAATTTCCAACTCAAACAAAATATTCTTCTAGAATTGCACACCTCTCCCTTAGGAGAGCACTCGAGTTTTTTAAAAACTTACCACGGGGTTAAGAAAGATTTTTTTGGGATGGCCTCAAATCTGATATTCAAAATTTTGTGGCATAATGTTTAGTTTTCCAACAAAATAAAGTTGAGACAATTAAGACCCCGGGTCGGTTACAACCTTTATCCATTCTAAGTCAACATTGGGAGCAGGTTTCAATGGATTTTATCACAAGTTTACCCAAGCCCGTAGGAAAGAGTGTCATCATGGTGGTAGTTGATAGACTCACCAAGTATGCACACTTTTGTGCATCATCTCATCCATTTAAATCCAGTACAGTGGCTACTGCATTTATGGAAACAATTCAAAAGCTACATGGAAACCCAAATATTACTGTAAGCGACAAAGGTCCCATTTTCACTGGAAATTTTTGGACAGAATTATTTTCTTGTCTAGGTACTCAGTTAGCTCATAGCTCATCTTATCATCCTCAATCTGATGGGAAAACTGAGATAGTGAATAAATGTTTGGAAGGATATCTTTGTTGCTTTGTATCTGATAAACATACACAATGGATCAAGTGGTTGCCTCTAGTTGAATGGTGGTATAACACCTCCTTCCATATTGCAGCAAAAATGACCCAATTTATGGCTCTTTATGGATATTGTCCACCGTCCATCACATCATATTTAAAAGAAAATACTAAAGTTCAAGCAGTGGAAGATCACATCGAGCATCAACAACAAGTTCTCAAACTCTTAAAGGATAACCTCACTTTAGCGCAGAATAGAATGAAACAACAGGTAGATCAACATCGCATAGAAAGAAGTTTTGATGTAGGTGGTTGGATATTTCTACGACTACAACCATATAAAAAAATGTCCCTCAAGCAAGCTAAGAATGATAATAAACATGTAGATCAACATCGCATCGAAAGAAGTTTTACTATAGGTGACTGGATATTTCTACGACTACAACCATACAAACAAATGTCCCTCAAGCAAGCTAAGAATGATAATAAATTATCACCAATGTATTATGGTCCGTACAAGGTGTTACAAAATATTAGTACTATGGCATACAAATTGGAGCTTCCTGCATCTTCCGAAGTGCACCCAGTTTTCCATGTTTCATGCTTAAAGAAGGTTATAGGTGAGAAGATCCCAGTTCAAACAATATTGCCAGAACTTGACGACGAAGGAAAAATCATATTGGAACCTGAAGCAGTCACGGAAACAAAAAATCAACAACTACGAAATCAATCAATTTCAGAGTATCTCATCAAGTGGAAGGACTTACGCGCTGAAGATTCCACATGGGAGGATAATAATTTTATACAGAAGTATCCATAACTACCCAAGCGTTGAGGACAACACTTTTTGAAAGAGAGGGGCATGTTAGGTCCCTATACTACTAGTGTAACCCCTTATTGTTATTAGTGCAACCCCCTTATTGTATTATTATTCCCATATAGTCCCCATGTTGGTATTATTGTGCCCCATAAAAACCCACTATTGTTATTGTTGTGCCCCTACAATATTATTGTTATGTAGGCTCTGATTGTATTGGGATCCCTTACACTCCTATATATAGAAAGGAGGTCTTGTCATTTGTATCATCCAAGAATTGTTCATTTGTCTAACGTCAAGGAGGTTGCCCCCTCGAAGAGGCTGATTTTGAAGTCGTTGATCTATATTTTCTTCTATTTTGTGAGATGGTTGCATAACATTAATATAATCATTTTATTAATTTTGGTACAACTTTTCAAATGAATTTACCCATGGTTACATGGATTGTCATGCAAAAAGTGAATTGCAAATTCATAAATATTATTTTATTGGTTTAGGTATTATTTCATTATTCCCTTAGGAGGCTCATTTTAGACCTCAAAATTACCCTAATGCAAGTCAATCTTGCTGAAATATTTGGCCCCCTTGAGTTGGTCCAGAAGGTCATCAATCTGTGGGATTGGATACCTATTCCGGAGAGTGATCTTGTTCAAAACCCAATAGTCAATACAAAGTCTCCAGGTCCCGTCTTTCTTCTGTACCAACATGAGCAGACTCCCACAGGGTGATGAACTTGGCCTGATGTGCCCTTTTTGTAACAACTCCTTAATCTACCTCTTGATTTCATCATTCTTTAGAATAGATCATCGATAGATCAGTCCTTTGGGTAGCGACGCACCTAGGGTTAGATCAATGGAGTGCTTAACCTATCAGTGTAGGGGTACCCCTATGGGTGAGGTGAAGATGTCCCTATACTCCTCCATGACCTTGTACATGTGCTCCTATTATGTGAAGGAGCCTTGTCTAGAAGTCGTGAATGTGGCCATAATCTTCTTCTTTCCATGAGGGTGAATCATAAGGAAGACAAATTTCTCGGTCTGGGAAATGATCTTACTGCATTGCTTCGAAGAGATCAAAGAGATGACAGTACGCGGTGCTACCTTTGATATATTGTATAAATTATTGCCCAAAGTAATAATAACAATGTGAGGCCTAAACTCATACACACCATGAAGCTTCCACATGTATGGTTGGCCTAATAATACATCAAAAACTTCAAGAGGAGCAACATCACACAGTGCCTCATTTGTGAAGGGCTCGATGTTGTAGGTGAAGCGACACTGCTGGCTAACATGAACATCTCATCCTTGGTGAAGTCACCCGATGGTGTACAACTGTGGGTGTGGTGTGGTCGGTAGACCCAACCACTTCATGACCTCTACTGAAATGAGGTTATCTTGGTTTCTTCTATCGACAATGAACTGCAATGAAGAACCCTTCACCCACATCTGTGAGTGGAAGAGTCGCTCCTCCTCCTCTAGATATTCGGGCTAAATCTTATGGATCTTGATGGTGGGAACGGTGGCACTGGGCTCCACATCAATAATTTTCCTCCCTTTTTCATTCCCCTTATCCAGTTCTGACTTAGAGTCGGAACATGTATTTGATTCGAAAACCTTATGCTCGGCCACCAGTGACTTCTTGGCTCAACACTCACTTTGTATTGTGAGTGGGGCTCTTATGGAACTCACACCATTTTCTTGTATCTTTCTCTCTCTCCGTGGTGTTGTTATTTTATTGTCCTTTGTTCTGCAGTTTTGGGGTGCCTCTTTGGATTCACAAATCCAAAATATCGCTTCTTCTGTTTAAATTTCTGCTCAATATTAATCGTGTATCGATACGCAATTCCAAGAGAGGATATGCCCAAGAACTCCATCTAGTTCTAGATGTACTTGTGTAGATAGTCACGATACTTGAGTACCAAATACCGCTCAGAATCCTTGATACCCAACTTCGTGCGAAGGGTATGAAAAATATTTGTGAACTCTGACACGTCTTGGTCCCTTCTCTGCCACAGCGTGGTCCACTTTATGTATTTATCTTCATAGCTCCCGACAAGATAATATTGTTCCTTGATGGCGTCTGAGAAAGAATTCCAAGTGAGTGCGCTTAAAAACAGTGAGGGTTCACACTCGTTCTTTTGTTCACAATAGGTTTCCCACTAGTCTTTGACATGGGGGTAGCTTTGAGGAGTGCAAAAGTAATATTTTCCCGATTGGAAAATTCATGGACCGAAAAATATCCTTCCAACAAATTTAACCATCTATCTATGATGTCTACATCTATCTGGCCTTCAAATATGGGACTTTCAAAGTTGACTTGTATTTGAAAGGGAGTGGCGCCTCCAGAATGGTTGCTAAATAAAGATGTGTCACATATGGGTAGTCACCCAAGGATCTGGGCAAAGTTGTCCATCATCACGTTCCTTTATCGCTCAAGGGATTCTTTGAGAAATATTTTGAAAGGATCTCCTACTCCCTCGTCTTTCTTTTCTTCTGCCATGGGAGGTCATTGGGGTTTGCAAGGTTGGTCTTGCAAAGGTTCAACCAGTTTGAGCCCAAACTCCTTATAGCTTGACCTCGTTGGGGACATGCAAAGAAAATAGAGAAATAGCATATTGTTTTGATACCACTGATCCAAACTTATGCAAGAACACAACATAACACATATATAAACATAAACACAGAGATGCAACAGAAATAAAACTTCATTTCATTGACATCAAAGAACTAAAATATGCTTACATATAGAATGGAAATAAGTTATCTCGGGTGATGGCAACGTATCTCTGAGAAGAGATCTGGCGGATACATGCCCCTAAATTGTGTTATAATGAGGCTCAAAGGGCCATTTATTATTGAGAAATAGTGGAAAATCCTAAACATCCAAAACCTAACCCTAGGAGATGAAGTGCCAAAATTGTGGGCCCCGTTGGGGTAAATTGGTACATCAACTTCTCGGGGTCATAACATTGGCATACAATCTTCATTTAACGTGCATGATACCTCGTTAGAAATATCTATTTGAGCACTACAACTTTCAAGTGTAAACACTCATCCACATTTGCCCATTTTCCAAAAACAAAACGTCATTTAGGGCCTCAAAATGGCTCCGGAAGTTCAAAACCCGAAAAACTGCCAAAAAATAGTAAATTGTGTTGCAATTAAGGAAACTAAAAAAATGAAAGAACTAATGGTGGGGGTCCAAGTGGAATAGGCGGGTGGCAACCAATATACACTTAGATCACAGATCAACATCATAGTGAAAGACATTTTGATGTAGGTGACTGGGTATTTTTATGGCTACAACCATACAAACAAATGTTCCTCAAGCAAGTTAAGAAGGATAATAAATTATCACCCAAGTACTATGGTCCTTACAAGGTGTTGCAAAAGATTGGTACTATGGCATACAAATTGGATCTGCCTTCAGCTTCTCGAGTACACCCAATTTTCCATGTTTCATGCTTAAAGAAGGTAATTGTTGACAATCTCTCAATTCAAACAGTGTTGCCAGAACTTGACGAAGAAGGAAAAATCATATTTGAGCCTGAAGCAGTCATGGAAGCAAGAACCCGACAACTACATAACTGATTAATTTCAAAATATATCATTAAGTGGAAGAACTTATCCGCTGAAGATTCCACATGGGAGGATGAGAATTTTATACAGAAGCATCTAGAAATACTCAAGCATTGAGGACATCACTTTTTTGAAGGAGAGGGTCATGTTAAGTCCCTATAATACTAGTGTATTCCCCTTTCTGTTATTGTCATTATAGCCCCCTATTGTTATTATTGTGCCCATGTATCCCCCATGTTGTTATTGTTGTGCCCTTACATTATTATTATTATGTAGGCTCTGATTATATTGTGTCCCCTTAGACAACTATATTTACCAAGGAGGTCTTATCATTTGTATCATCCAAGAATTGTTCATTTATGTAATGTAAAGGGGGCTTCCCCCTCGAAGAGGATCATTTTTAATTCGTTGATCTATCTTTTTGTGAATTGGTTACATAACATGAAAAATTGCAAAGTAATTTGAAACTGGAAATTAGAAAGTATAATGGTATGATATACAAAATATGGTTGGAAATTAAAAAATATAATTTTATGATATACAAAATATGGTAATATTTTTCTAAACTGCATGATGGTTATTTTGAAATGAATATTACATGTATGACATGTGATGTTAGTTATGATTTCTTGTTGACTTGCTTTTGTAGATTATGGGATCTACGTTAAGGGTCAAGTATGATGCATGATGTACATAAATGTTCCATTGCTTTAATGATAATATGAAAATGGTTAGTCATTAAATTACAGTGGGAGAAGGAGCTAAAGAGAATTTCCCCTGCCAGACAATTATGGATACTTGTGAAAGGCCAGAAAGCCTTAGGTTGATGGTGCTTGCTTTCCCAGAGGGGTTGACGGTGGTTGCATGCCTGAATTTCCTCTCCTTAGAGATAAATGATCTCAGTAAGGGAAAAGAGTTGGCCAAGATGGTGAAGAGGGGAAAAATCCTGGGGAAACTTTGCTGATTTTGGAGCCTATTGGAGGAGGCCCAAAATTCCTCATAGATGGGATGTTGTCGAAGAAATAGGCAGGACATTGACAAGAGGAATCTTATATTGGACCCTATGTGGTCATTGGAATTCTTGAATTGGTTGGCAAGTGGAATTCCAGACTAGACCTAGTATGGTCTCTATTAGAGAACTATATGGATGTGAAAATAGCTCAATATAGTTGTGGAAACCAGTTCCCATAGGTTGGGAGGAGCATTATTTAGCCTATTGCGGTTCTCATAACATAACAAATTAACTAATTAGTTACGCGTCGTGTTAAAAATGAATTTTTTATATAATTGTGTAAGAATTTTATGTACATCTTGGCAGGAAAGGAGCTTAGTGCGTGGAAAGGAATTACTGGAAGGGTAAGTGCCTTTATTGTATTACCAATCTTGTGAATGTCTTAGCAAGGGCTAAGACAATATGCACTTGGTGCAGTTATTGATCATTTCGATGATTGGAGAGCTAGGTTCTCTCTGAGTGCTTGTAGACGTACTGTGTAATGTCTTAGTAGGGGCTAAGACTGTGTGCATGTGATGCAGTGATTTATCATTTTGATGATTAGAGGGTTGGTGCTCTCTGAGTACTTGTCGAAGTATTGTGGTTAAAATATCACTAGGAATTACATGAATGATTGATAGTTAAAAGTATTTCATTTTATTGATGACTATGTTGAATTTTTTGATCATATATTATAGGGTGCTTGCCATGGAGGTTGTGAAACCACCTGCAAATGGAATTATTGCATAAGGTAACCATAATTTTCAAAGTAACTGGTAAGTAATGGTAAGTTGGTATAAATATTTTGTTTTGTTTCTATGAAATTGAATAATGGCTAAGTGATGAAAAGTAGAAATTACTTATTATTGTAGCTGTAAATGCTTATGATTATTGATAAACATTATAGATTTTACTTATTGAACATAATGTTGAAAAGTGTGCAACAAGAAATGCTTGTTGAGAATGCAACAAGATGATGGAGCTTAGTGGAAAGGAGTCGCCTTCACTAAGTGGGCCCGCAGGCTATTTTTGGCGCAAGTCTATTTTTAGACTATGTCTATTTTTAGACATATGGATCATGTCTATGGATTGCAGGTTGCTGTTTATGGATGATTGATCAAGTTGGAAAAAATAGATGGACTTCTATTTTTATACCACAGCGGAGTGACTGCTCAGTCTAAATATAGAACAGTCAAATATTATTAGCTCATAATAATATTTAGACTATAAACTTTGTGTTATTCTCTTGGAGCACTTCAGGATGAGCTACGGATGTGGTACATGCAGATCCCAGAAGGAAATATGTGGTTACCTATGGGATGACTAATATTTGCATGCAGGACTTCATTTAGAACTCAAGTGAGTTGAGTTTAGTGGACTGGAGGTGCAGTTGATGGAGTTGTGTTCAGTTTAGCTTTGTTAAACTGGTGGTATTTAGTCTAACTGGCAAATAGACTAGAGATGAGTTGGGTGAATTAGTTATTAATTAATTCACAAGTTATTAACTCATAATGCAACTATTGAATACATCAGTTAACTCAGTTTCATGTCAGTGCATGTTCAGTTCAGCAGGGACGGGTGTTAGAGAATCAGATTGCTATCAGTTGTGACTATAGTTGTGCATCAGATTTTGCACAATCAAGGGATTGAGTATGCCAATGAGTTTGCCAACGTATTTTCCCACATTGTAGCTTGTGCTCACGTTATTTAGCCAAGGAAATACGTGGTTGCCTTGGAATTACCATCAGTTCTCATGCAGGTATTGAGCAAAGGAGGCAGGCATGGTAGTGGAAGAGATTTGAACCTGTGATTGATTCAGATCTGAGCTGTATTGTGTGTAATAGAGGTGGAGATACTTGTGAGAAGTATTATGCTGTGTAATGTTACATGACTCAATCATTAATATACAGATAGTTGGGGTTTTAAGCGAGATGCTTTCCCCGGGATACATACTGTGTTAATGTGTGAATGCTCTTGATGTTTTATTGTTATTGATGCTGCTATATTGATGATCAATGTAGAGGAGCTTATGTATTGTGTATGTTTTCCGCAATAGTACATGATCAGGATAATCTCCATTGAATATGTGTTAAATTATTCAAAATTTCTACACATAAAAATTCTTGGATTTTGAAGGGAAACAATTCCCTTTTGGCTGTGTAGATTGTTATAGCATAAGTGAAAGTTAAAATTCCAGCGAGAGATGAACACTGAGGATGTTGTTCTCTTTAAGGGGGAAGTGTGTAATACCCATATAACTATATTCCAACATTCGAAGCTATTGTGGCCACCAACAACCCCCCCTCCTTATGAAGTGTTATTGCTAATACTAAATAAGTGGGGACCCTTAGTCAAAAATTAAAAAAAATCAATTAGTGCTTATATTTCCTTTTAGATAAAACTTACAACATCATGGACTTAGGAAAATACCTTTGGAGAACCTAAAAAGCTTAAGTTTCATGATGAAGAAAGTAAATTCACTCCTTAAGAGATATCGCATCGCGCAAAGAATGATAGGGTACCTTCTAATGAGCCAAAATGATAAAAAACGCGAGATTGCGACGCGAAACTCCATCGCATCGCATGCATTAATGAGCACTCACGTTGAAAAACCTTAAAATCGCTGATATGCGATATCGCATATCGCACATCACAAAAATCGCATAAATTACACATAATGATTATAATGATTAAACGATCTGCGATCTTGCGATATTGCGATATTGCGACCAAGCAACCTTGCGATAGAACAACACGATGAGATTGCGGTAATGCGATGCAGCGATCTGCGATATCGCAAAAACAAATCGCAAGACCTCTCCATTGCAGTTGGTTCTGGCTCATTATTCGAGAAAACTTTTTTTTAGGCCAAGAACTGGTCATGCACTTTAATGCGAATTAATGAGTTGTTGCCAATTGTTAATGAAATATGGTGTTGTGTTTTTCGAAGAACTAGTTCACGTAAGGTGGTGTGTTTTTGCATATCTTCGGCATTTAAAGTTTTCTTGTCATTATTTTTATCATTACTTCCACCTCATTTGTAAACTGCAGGAACGAAGGACAAAAGGTTATACAAGGTAGTATGTAGGAAACTATGAGGAAGAAAGGCAGTACTCCAATGTCCATTTGGGAAGGCACACCTAATCTACTTAAGGAAGAGAAAGAGTCGCAGAACTCTTCTGAGGCATCCATCACAGATCTCTCATATACAGCCATGGTTTAATGGGTACTGAACGATGTTGATACCAGAAACAGACAGTTTAATGCTCAGGGTCAAGAGCTCACGGAATCACTATTTTTACAAATTTTGAGCTTTATACCCGATAAGAGAAAAAGGTGCAAAAGGCGAAAAACGCATAAGGGAAGCTCGGATCAAGGAACGGAGGCAATTTCTGATGCGCGATTAGCTTCTAATTACTTAGAAACTGAAGAAACTTGCTCGAGAAGGAAGGCTTCTAATTACTCAGTCACCTACAAGCCCCGAAAATTGCAAGAAAGCAACGATAGAAACAAACTGGAAACAGAAAGCTAAAGAAAAAGTAGAAGCAATCGAAGGGTTAACCAAGTTGAAATGGGATTATTACCAGGCATACATGGTAAAGCCACATAGTCATTGGATGACTCTCAAGTATATCATCAATTTTATTGAGAAGATAGTGCCAGCTCTTGCCGATTATGTTTGCTTAACTCAACCAAAGGCGGAAGACAGTCAGCCGACTCTACTCAGGCAAATACTGAATGCTTGCGACGTTAAGAAGCAAATACATAAATAGTTAGATATTAGATTTAATTTTAGAAATAGTTTTGCTTAGAAAAAGGACGGTCATTTAAACCGAATCCTGAATTTCTGTAAATAAGTTATTTAGTTAGTAGTATTTAAACCCTTCCCATGCATTTAGAGAAGGGTCCAGAAATTTGTCAAAAACTTGTCCTCAGAACATGCACTTTTTCACCCTCCGAGGAGGTTTTGATGAATGAATGGAATAGGGTTTATTGGTATTTGCATTTGAT